>JAUCBJ010008575.1:0-199674 GCA_032718475.1 Nemertoderma westbladi | reverse complement strand
TGTAATCTTCAAGCCTAACAACAGTCAGACAACAGTCCAGCCTACAATGATCTGAACAATCTGAGCAGACTTACACGTCTTCAGCTCAATATTAACTTACTAGGAAATAAAACTGACAGAAATAAACCTAAGTAAAATCCCAATAAAAACCAGGCGTCCCCGATTTAGTATCAAGACCTACCGGTATACAATAATCAAAATCGAATAATACTAATGTACTTGCACAGCAGTACCGGTTATGACAGTTGGGCCTACGGACCTACGGTAGTAGTACCGGTTATGACAGTTGGGCCTACTGACCTACTGGAGTGCCGGTATTTTCAATCTTATTGCTTACCGCAAATAAGATCGATAGCTATTATTGTACGCGCTTTTATAGACCTTCAGCAGTTTAACCTGCCGAAATTTATATGTCTTTATTGATAAACTGCCTTTTATAAGATGACAAGATTTAATACAAAAACAAACCAAAAACATTAGCCGAAGCCAGTCCATGCGCGTCCAAATGACCCGTTTATAACACCGGGAGACTGGATTCGTGGGCTTAAATTTATTTGCGGTCAAGCCTACTGTATTATTCGATTGATTACTAATATATAATCTCTGACAAATATTATTCACTTTCGGGAAATATTAGCAGTTCCTTTTAGGACGTGGCGCTCTACCTATGTAAACAGAGTTATGACTGATACTACACACAACGATATGGCTTAAATTTCAAGCATAGGGCGCATTCTTTAGGAATGCTTTATTATCAGATCCAATCACTTTACAATCACGCACGCTACCGGTAACGCACAACACTGCTCACTGATATGCCGACAGTTACTGACTTTGATCAGGTATAAAGAGATATGCACTGGACTCAGGTAGTGTCTGTCAAACAACATTAGATTCACTACAAACACAATAATAAAGTCGCAATTGTTGTACATAACCTTTCTCTCTAACCTGTAGTGTATCAAAGATATTGGGAAAATGTGGGTTGATTATTGATATTCTTCAACTAATAACATCCAATTATACTGATACAAAATTACAAACAGTAAAAGCAGTATGACGGTAGGTTAAGATATAATTAGATTGCATTGAATCGTTAAGTTATAAATTGGAATCGTGTCGAATCGAATCGGATCGAATCGGATCAAATCGATAATAGCTATGCTTTCTATAATTTAGCCTACTAATGTTCTTATAAAAAGGCAGAAACATTGCGTCATTCCAGCCGATCTTCAGGCAGTATGGAACGACATAAACACTGAGTTTGGGAGCTGCTGTAGGTATCTCTTCAAGGAAAACGCAAATCACCCTGATTGGTTGTTAGACCAAAACAAAGGAACCAGGAGTCCAATGAGAGCTCCCTCCACGTCATCATCCAGCTGGGAGATGTCGTAATCAGAATCCTTCCCTTGACATAGTGACAATGAAATGCCGCATTGCGGGTTGTGTACCCTGCTACGTCCGCATAAAGCACACATTCAGAAGAATCTATTTTATGTCCGTTAAAAACACTTATACAGCACCCCGAGGGCTAGGGGATCCAATTATATCTGTAAACGCTTTTACAGCAGGTTTCAGAGTATTTCAGCGTATGGGGGAAAAACTGGATCGCGGGGCGAAGGACCAGTTGCATCCCACAGAAGCTTTTACAATTACATTATTATTTATTTACTCTGCCTTAAACCCAAAAGTCTAAGAGAAGTTAAAGTTTTGTTACCCAATCTGTATTAATATTTAGTACCGTAAATATTATATTTGTAAAACTTATTCAGTTAGAAATCATTTTCGTTTACTGCACATATGGTAAACCGCAAACGCGCTCACAACACAAGCAAATATAATTATTCCACCAATAATATAGAGTAAATTCTTTATGTGATTCGTGCCCGGATATGACGTCATATTGGCTTCGTCGCTGAAGGTAAAGCGCTGTTCGAGAACCTCAGTAACATGGTTACCATAGTGACAAGTTGTAAACAACTGGTGAGTACCAGCATTGGAATTATTAATGGTGTGGGATAGAGCGGTATCCATTGGGTCGATACCAGGGCCAACCCATTGCTTAGTAACGCTGACGTCACTGCTATGCTCGACATCCCATTGTATAGAGACATTACCACCTTTACCAGGTAATATAATATTGGAATTATTTACAACGGAATATGTAGCATTCTCAGTGGTAACCATGGGCAACGAAGAAAGTAAACAAAAGGTAAGATGAATGGTGCAGATTTTCGTTTCGTTCAAAAATGTATTTGAAGCTTCGCATGAATATATATTATCCTTCGAAATTTCTCTATCAGAAATATTTAGATCTAATTCAAAGTTTCCATTATTCACATTAACCATTGTTTCTTCGGAAATTACAATACTTCCATCTAAATACCAATTAACATCGGTTTCTTTGGGTGTAGGAAACCAGTTGCTAACGTTACAACTAATAGTCGATTTGGTATTAGATGGAGAAAATTGACAATTTCCTTTACACAAACAAATTGGGTGAGTTTCGGCAGAACAATCAGGTATAGTTACATATTCGTTTATAAAATAGAAATCTCCGTCGTCTTTAACAAAGAAATGGTAGACCCCTGAACGCCCTCTAGTGCCCGCTGTTTGTATCGTGAGAGTAACGTAATTCAGCCAATCAGTATCGTTGTAAGTCAACTCTACATTGGTATTGGTTGCGTTGTAACCATTGTACCAATAGGTTGAATATTGGTAAAAATGGTAGATAAAAATCTCCCGACCAATCACAGGGAAGTATCTTACAAGGAGCTCAGCTGGGTTTCTGTTTGTATCATCGGCTGTTCTGTAGGTGAGCTCTAAAAGCAAATAATTATCGTCATGGATACAGCCAACTTCTGGATGGAGGACCACGAGTTCTGAATCAGAAAGACCAAAACCAAACGAAAAATTGATAACAAAAATTGAATAAGTAGCGAAATTTAATAATCTCATAGTTGGTTTTCTTTAGAATCGCATCGATACTGAGTAAATTAGGTAAAATTAATTAAATAATTAATCAAAATCGAACTAAGAAAGTTAAAAAAAATTAAATCCTGAGTGTAAGTAAATTTCTCCAAAAGTAAATTTACTTTAAGCAAATAAGTAAATTATTATATTATAAACCATCACTTGGAAATCGTAATGGATATGGAATGGACCAATAAATTGCTCCATTACTAAAAAGTTAATAAGTTTTAATATTTTGGTGAGTAGTACACAATAATTTCAGCGCCATATGGTGCCCTTTTAATTAAACTTAACCCGTCTTATCTTTAACACATTGCAGCGACAAACACAATCACGCCACCACCACACTGTACCGAAATGGTACATTTAGCTTATCTTTATAAAATATTAATTAAATAATTGAATAAAGTATATCTCTGTATCTCAGGCTGGTTAGATAGGGAATATGATATGATACGAGCGACTAAAAGTGAAATACCGTACGGATACAATTCACTTTATTTAAGTTTTTACGTTACGGAAACGCATTTGTGCCATATTTACTGTGCACTGGCCTGTCTGTCCATACTGCCGTACAGTTGACGACCTATAGCTGTTACATACAGATAATCATAGCCCTGTATCACCATCACCATCCATCCTGTTAAAATTTAGTGAATATTATTTCGAATAATATAATATGCTAAAAAAATGAAATCAGTTCAGTTGTGGTGCAAGTTTGTACGGATAGAGCCTACAGTTTGGAACGGATATTAGATACAATTATGTATCCGGCCGGTCGCAAAGTTGCCATTTCGTAATATTTTAAGGGAAACTAACTGTTAATAATTACTAGACTGACCATATCAGCCATCAGTAACAGCCTAAATAGGCTGATCATACGAAATGGCACAGTAATTACACGTTATGAGTTACAATAGAATAATTACACTTACAAAGGGACATGTTTTACTGGAAATAAAACCATCTGGAATGGATTGGAGCATTACAATGCATTACAATATTAATCCAAATATATTATTATACAATGATTGTTAGTGGAATTAAGTTGATTGAAATTCGCTGACAATAAAATAATAATGAAAAATATAAAGAAAATAGAAATATATATTGGCAATCGATCAGAAGAAATGTGGCCGAAACAAACAATAAATTGGTGAGGGGCTGGGGGGGGGGGGGGGGTGGGGGGGGGGGGGGCAAATAATAATAATAATTAAATTCAATAACCCCGTAGCGTGGTTATTTGTAGGTTAAAAGATTAAAATTAAAAATTTAATTAAATGATAAATGATCAATGTACAGCGGTTTCTTCATGAAAACTATTATAAACCGCGATTTTTTTGTTCTGCCAGAAATATTTTGTATTCCCATACCAAGATTTGTTTTCTTATTTGGATTTGCCCCATGGGACAAATCCATTACACCACCCAGCAGACCACAGAGCATTAATCAACCAATTACGCCACCTGATGAAAATACCCCCAACGACAGTCAACATCCACAACTTCCTCACAACAACAACCATCACAACAATCGTTACAGACATCCTCTACTATTACCTCAACATCCCGAACTGCCTGCCCATCTTGCAAGAAAACATATTCTGTCACCAGCAACGGGAGAATTCGCAAGCACAACGCTACACACGGTCGCGTCTGTCAAAGCTCGGGCACCTCTGCGGAACCTCAACCCATACAAACCCTCATTATACAGTACCAGCACCCTACAATCCGCTAACTGAAACGGAATCTGCCAGCGAGGTGTCCCCAATAACTACTTAAAAGTATTTAAAGTTCTTCTCCTCACTAGGACCTTGACACGAATCCCCCGAGGAGCAAGACAACCTTGCTCAACATGTTACACCAAGCTATGCAAAGCAGTAGTCAAACACAACTCCATGCATGAGTGGCTAAACCTACTAGCCTTCCCTTATAGCTTGAGGATTCCCCCCCAAAGACACAAAAGGAGAAAGGGAAAACCTGGTTTATTGGAGAAATCCATTACAAGTAAAGAAAATGACCTGCTGCACATATTCATGGAGCACGGGAGCCTCTAGTTCTTCCAGTAACTGAACACCAGGAACACCATACCAAATCTAATTTGTAGAACGTCCCCTGCTTCAGTAGGCTTTAGGGTAGCTAGTAGTTTCGTATTTAATATTTGACTAGCTAATAGTTAGTTTGTAGCATTTTGTTTTACACCGTGTGTGTGCGGTGTTATTTTCGGCACTTGAAAAGGTACATAGGGTTTAAAGACCAAGTTGTATCGGTACCTAGGAAGATTTTTCGTAGAGTAGAAGTAAAACTCTCACCTTCGACTTTTCAGGACTCAAGGACTCATTTCTGGACCGCTTCGAGGATTAGACCGCTTTTCGCAAAGTTTGGGAGACAAAAAATTCGTCCGCGCCGCCGAAAAACGGAACGACCCACGTCCGGTTTGTATTTGGGAATTTGCACGACTGGAAGATCAAAGGAGCGTAAGTTTTACGACTCGTGTCGTTTAAACTTAAGAAAGCACAGTAGTACTCAAAATTTGTGGGTTTCACTGTCTAATTAGTAGTGTTGTTGGTACTTATTTTTCCCATTAGACGTTGCTGTTTTGCCTATTATTTGTACTTGTTGATCTACATTATGGTAACGTATACCGTTATCTCACTTATTCGTACAAATTTAGCCGGTAGGCTAGATTATTACATATTTTATTATATACTTTGTTAGTTTTATTTGTACCGGTTAGGGTATATATATGATATATATATATATCAAGGTAAGTTTGACATTTGGACATTTTGACATTTTGACATTTCGACATTCTGACGTTGTTGATTTATTTGTACTGGTTAGGGTATATATATGCTATATATATACCAAGATGAGTTGACATTTCAGCATTCAGATACTTTGACATTTTATTACCCGTACTTGACGTATATAATAAGACATGAGTGACACACCGCATTCGACTCGATACCCCCCTACCGACTATGACTCGTGCGACCCGGACAGATTGACAGTAGACGAACCGAGAGGGAGAACCCGAGATTCCACCGATGTCACACCGCGTGCGTCGCCGGTACCCCAAACGGAAATACCGGAAGCCGCAATGCGTGGCGACGGCAGGATCGAGGATTTCCTTACAGTCCCGCAGACCAGGTCACGGGAACCAGACATGGTAAGCTTGGCGGGAAGCCAAGAAAATGTCATTAGAAGTATAGGAGGACACATGGCCCAGATTACTCGAAACCTCGGATAAGGTTTTCGCGTTTTACGTGAGTTAACCGCCCCGATGTCGAGATACAAGTTCTACACCTTACAGGTAAGGATAGAAAGTAGGGAAGATGCCTCCGTAGATAAACTGAAAGGTTTACACGAACTTGCAGAGTTGCGTGGCGACAACTTTACTCAGGTAAAGATAATATAAAAGTTGGTAAGTGCGAGATAAAGCATTATCCAGTTTAAGTCAGTAATAATATTGGCTCAACAGGAGCAGTTCGACCAACTGCTAGGTGAGTCAGTTTTGGACGCATTGTTACAACCCGAAGAGGAAGAAGAACTTTATTGCCTGGACGGGAGGTTGGAGACGCTCACCAATTTTCTTTGTAGAAACGGCGTACCGATCGAAGAACCGGAAGTCGAACCGCGAGGGACGACGGAAGTTCTCACTACGGAAGGCTCGCGAGCCTACCAAAACCCACCGATGGATAGATCATTCGTTAGCATGTAGAGCGACATGGGCGACGATAGTAGAACAGCGTCTGACGTTACTCGACAACAACAGGAAGTCGCACGCCGACAACAAGTCTTCGAGGAAGAAACGCAACGACAGATGGCACAGATCGCCATCGAGGGAGAGAAACAGCAAAGAGAAAACGAGGCGAAGATTGCACAACTTAAAGCGCAAGCAGAAGTCTATGCCTTGGAGTTAAGAAGATTGGAGGAAGATTTGGCACGAGAAGCTGCAGCCGACGAATTAGCACGAGTTGCGACAGCAAACGCAGCAGAGTTGGCTCGGAAGAAAGCGGCATCTGACGCTCGCGCCGAGATGGAAGTGAGACAGATTAACACTCGACTAGCGATGCAAGAAGCGGAGTTAGCGGCACAACAACGAGTAGCAGATCGACGTGAAAGGGAGATGCAACTACAGTTCGAACTGAATCAAATATCGCGCGAGACAGTGCATGATTTGTCTGCCCTGGATCACCTGGAAGTTCGATATCGCGGGATACAGAAGCGAATCGAGGAAGGAAGTGTTGGAGCGATGGATCGAAGAGATGAGTTCGTCGAGGATTACTGTGAACGTTTTGCACAAGTGATTCCTATGCTCAAACCCACGACTCTGATAAAACCGGTCTATGTTACGAAACCTAAGGAATTAACGCCTGTGCGCTTGACGCAAGGTAGCAGGTTTGTTGTGACGGAAATACCGCAACCTAGGGCAACTTCATCGCCAATTTTAGCAGGTAATGTATCTAGTCCACCTACAGTAAGTCGTAGTCTACTTGTAGGAAGAGAGGAACCTGCGTTTATGACAATTAAACAGGTAAGTAAGCCGTTAGCAGTTAAACCTGTGACGTGCTGTGCGAACCCAGTTATTTATAGACCGACTACGAAACCCGACTACTTTACTCGACCTTTGACACAATGTTCGACGCAACCTACGACTTCGTGGAAGGCTTGTGAGCCTACTGAACAACGGAGGAGGACGGATGTGGGTAGTACCCTCAGGATCGAACAACGTTTAACGAGACCTACGACTTCGTGGAAGGCTTGCGAGCCTACCGAACGACGGAGAACCGTAGATTCTAGACCCCAACAAATGAGGCAAAAGGTAATACGCTGGACGCGAACACGCCAACCACCTTATCCGGACGATAGCGACTCATCTAGTGACTCGAAGTCAACAGAACGGGAAGTATTCCGTACTGGAACGGCAGCAGAGGCTGATTACAAACGGGAGGAGAGATCGACGAACCCCTACATCGACAATCCTCCACGAGAAACACCTTTTCGGAAACCCACGTTGCAACCAGCGGAAGCGATCAGCACCAACAGACTCGCCGAAATAATACGACCTGTAACGGACCGACTAGCTCAACTCGAAGAGCGACTTGAAGCGCAACCATCGGATCGATCACGAACCAGCGTGGAGTTAGAACAACCTAGACAACATCGACCACCAAGGCGAGAACAGGAGACTAGACAGACTCCGACCCATCGAGAAGAAGATCCCGTTAATAATTCCTACCGACAAACAACGCGCGGAAGGGAACGACTGGACGACGCCACCGAACAGGGACGCGGACAGTTGGATTTGGTTAGTGAGATTGCAAAATTCGCGGCTAGACACGGATTACCGGCACAGCAACCGCCGAAGTTCTCTGGCAATGCGAAACACTGGCGAAAATTGGTAGACTACGTAGAGTCCCAGATCGCTAAGTGCGCTTTCACCTCGACGGAGAAGTTTAATTACTTGCTCCTAGTCCTGTCTGGTGAGCCGAAACGATTAGCGGAAACCTTTATTGGTGTTCCAGATGCCTTTGAGTTGGCGTACGACCGTTTATATTCGATTTACGGAGGTAACGTCGCCATGGCTAAATCTATTATCGAAGACCTCTGCAGAGGAGGCAGCATTTTGAAACCGATCGACCTTTTACGACTCGCGGACGAAATTAAAAACGCTATAGGGACTTTACGGTCCATTGGACAACTCGAATACGCTAACGCACCGACAGTTCTCATTCGAATAATCGGTAGACTTCATCATCGACTTCGACGAGAATGGCGACGCATCGAGTACCAGCGTGAAGAGGCCGGCGGGCTACTGAAACTCACCGACGTCTACCAACTGATTTCGCGGGAGGCCGTGATCGAGACTCGATCGAACTACACTGATCACCATATTGCAGCAGAAGGGATAGCTATTGCTGCGCCGACTCAGACTAAACCATTTCCGACGAACGCGAATGCTGTTACCTACGCCACCCCTACTGAGACTTCTAAAGTTCTGACGCCTATCGGCACCACGCAGCCACGACAACAGTTGCCGGCAGACTTTGTGGGATGCTCATACTGCGAGCGGAATGGCAGAACCCATAGCGGACATAAACTATGTGGATGTCAAGCTTTTAAGGAGTTAGGAATCGAAGAAAGAAGACTTCAAATTCGATCTTTGGATTCTTGCTGGAGATGTACGAAGCCAGGACACGTCCGGAAGGATTGCCCGAGCGACGATACATGTCCTCTATGTGGATGTAGCCATGACGCGTTACTTCACACAACCAGTCATACTCCGACCAGACGCTTTTGACGAGAGCATCCAGATAAAGCGGTTAGATGCGACGCGCTTTATAAGGAGCGTGCGCCGCGCGAGATTCGTACTTTCTACACGGATTGTACGGATCAATCGAGATCATCGGACGAGGATGAGGAGGAAGACGACACATTTTACGTGCATGCGGGTGAGGAACAGCCATCGGTAACACTCCTCACAAAGAACCAATTGAAAGGGTTTAGCGTGATTCCTATAAAGATTACCGGAACCCGAGGGAGCAAGCGTATATACGCTATCTTAGACTCTGCGTCATCGCATAGTTATGTCGACGAACAAGTAGCCGACGTGGTTACGGACATGAGTCAAGGTAAGACTGCTCAGTATACTGTAAGCAGCATGCATGGTAAGAGAGCGATTCCTGTGACGAGAGTAAAACTAACCTTAGACACTCTTCTTTCCAAAGCGGAACACAGCAAGGAGGAGCGCTCATTACTTCCGGTAAGAAATTTGACCTTTGCAGCTATGAAGACTTTAGTAACTTGCTCGGCCCTGTGCCAGAGCAATCACCGGAAGATCGTAAGTACTTCCGACACCTTGGAATACCGGAATGTCCTGTTGACTATCGTTCCATCGCGATGTTAATTGGGACAGACCAGTTTAACTTACATCAGGTATGGGAGACACGCCCATCTGTTATTAGAGCGGGCAACTAGAACTGTAGAACTCCCATAGGTTGGTATACTAGAGCACCAGTACGTTCACTAGAGGTAAGTGACCAGGAGGACGACGTTTTGAGTATGTGTAGTTTACTGACTAACACGATAGATAATTCTCCTTCACACTCCCGTGGTCCAATTGTACGGACGGCACTACGACAGACTTGCGTCGCAAATGCAGACGCCACCGATACTGACGTAACTGATCTGGACACGACCACACGGACCTCTGACTTACAACTACTTGCAGTAAACCAGGTTGTATTGACTACCGAAGAACAAAGGGTTGTAGCTGTGGATGACTCGATGAACGAGGATTTTGGAAGGCTTGCGAGCCTACCGAAAAATCCGAAGGTCATTGACCCCACCCACCAGGCTTCGACACCGGTCGTTGATCTTGGAAGGCTTGCGAGCCTACCGACAGATCAAGAAGTTGTCAAACCGCCGCACGACGATTCGACGCCGACTAGTGACACCGGAAGGCTTGCGAGCCTACCAGACACATTGACACTAGCCACCGCAGCGGACGAAGACATGGACGAGGACCATGGCACAGTGCAAGCAGTGCTTGACCGACTGCTGACTGAACGGACCATTCAATGGTTGGAACAGGACTCAGCAGAACCCGGTAGTTACGAGACCGCTATGTCAGAACAGGAAAAACGGTCATTAAATATTATGAGAGATACCATTCGCCAGACCGCGAATGGCCACTATGAGGTTGGCATGTTGTGGCGCAATGGACAACCTAAACTCGTTAACAATTATCCGCTTGCTTTGAGGCGACTCAAATCAATAAGGCAGCGATTGTTGCGAGACGAGACGGCCCATATGCAATACAATGCGCAACTTCAGACTTATCTCCAAAAGGGATATGCCATTAGGATGTTAAATCCCGAGGCGATCTATGAACAGCGAATATGAATAATTACCTCATGGGAGTCCTAATGCGTTTTAGACAACGCAAAGTGGCTTTCACCTGTGACGTAGAGGCCATGTTTCACCAGGTTAAGGCTTTGGAGCGGGACAGGGACAGCTTGAGGTTTCTTTGGTATCCGGATGGAAATTTAGAACTTCCGCCAGAAACTTACCAAATGCAGGTAAGAGTTTTCGGAGCCAGGGACAGCCCCAACTGCACCATGTACACCTTAAAGCAGACTGCATTGGACAGACGAGACCAATTTGACCCAGAAGTAGTTCGGACAGTGGAACGAGATTTCTACGTGGATGACGGCCTCAAGAGTTGTGACACTTTGGAGCGCGCTACGACCGTAGCACACCAACTCCAGGATTGTCTCGCTGAGGGCGGATTCCGCCTGATGAAGTTCGCTTCCAACGAACCCGAATTAGTGAACTCATTTGACCCGACGGATCGGAGTGGAGGTGACTTGGACTTAGACCTAGAACCTCTACCGACGACCACAGTATTAGGACTTAGTTGGGACCCTAACACTGACAATTTTAGGGTACGTGTAAGGTCCAACGACCAGACTAGACCTCTCACTAAGAGGACTTGCTTATCGACCATGAGTCGATTGTATGACCCATTGTGTTTCATTAGTCCAGTGATCCTACATGCTAGGATCATACTCCGCAGCATTTGGCAAGCTGGACTGGAATGGGACGATCCCATCCCAGAAAAGTTAGCTGAGCAATGGAGGGACTGGGAAGCCCAACTGACGTTCCTACAAGACTATACCATACCAAGGGTATACTTTCCTTTGCAGACCACCTTTCCTGCCGATTTAGAGCTTCACAGCTTTAGTGACGCTAGCAAGGATGGATTGGGGGTTAACTTATACCTTAGACGACAAGTGACATTGGACAGCTACGATGTGTCTCTCGTTACTTCTAGGGCTAGAACAATGCCGTTGAAGTATATGACTGTACCTCTTGGAGAGCTGCAAGCCGGGACGATATCCACCGATATTGTCAGTCTAGTTCAACGCGAGCTGGAGGCTAACTTGAAGGTCACATATTGGATGGATGCGACGTTGGTACTTTGGTACATAAACAACGAAGCATTTGAGTTCAAGACTTTCGTAGCCAACAGACGGGCTGAAATATTAGACCGGTCGCTCAAACAAGATTGGCGTCACTGTCCAGGGAAGCTGAACCCAGCTGACATCGCGTCACGGGGGATGCAACCGCTTGACTTTTGTAAACCAGACAATAAATCCTTTTGGTTTAGAGGACCCGATTTCCTACAGCGACCATCAGACAAATGGCCACCGTTATTCGACGCGACAACCAATACCATACCAGAGGGTGCCGAGATAAAAATCGACAAGGTTGTCAAATCAAAGTCAATCACTTGGACGCTAGACCTGACATTACGCCAGACGTCTCACCATAATCTCGACCAGACGCTTGTACGAATCTTTCCCCGGATGTTCCGCGGGAGATTTCACCAGACGTTTCGCCGGATTGTTCACCAGATTACTCGCCAGATTATTCACCAGAAGCGACACCAGATTGTTCTCTGGATTGTTTGCCAGACTGTTTTATGGAACTCTCGACAGAATGTCTACCGGACGTCTCACCAGACTTTCCACCAGACATCTCGACAGACGGTCCACCAGACTTTGGACCAGACTTTGGACCAGACTTTGGACCAGACTTTGGACCAGACTTTAGACCAGACTTTCTGACAGAAGTTACGCCAGACTTTCTTTGGGACCGATGACAGGACATTTCGCTGGAAGTTCCACACTATGTCTCACCAGACGTCTCACCAGACTGTTCACCGGACGCTTCACCAGACTGTCTACTAGACACTCCAGTAGAAGACCCATTGGAGCGGACATTTAGAAACTTACCAAATTTGACTTCTTTGGACGATAAAGGTGTGGCCACAGCGATCACACTCCGCTCAAAGAAAATACTTGACTTACCACCTACAGGTAAACGTGTGACTAAGGTTAGGAAGCTTACAGGCTCACAGGAACACACTGACACTGTAGAGTTGAAACCGTTACTGCCAGTCGACACACTAGATGCGGACGGTAAAGGTAAGACCGTGGAGATTGACATACTTGGGGACTCAGACAAACCTACCGGAAGGCCCGTGGGCCTACCAAGTCCAGACAAGTATCCACACTATGACTATACCTTACCTGATGATGTCACCAACACTTACGTTGACAGGATAGTGAACCTAACTAGATCATGGACTGACGCGTGCCGCAAGTTAGCATGGCTCAAACGTTTGAGACAATATGCCAGAGGCAAACGCGACTTTCCTAGAAGACTTACCTTAAAGGAAGTTGGTCATTGTGAAGTTGATATCATTAGACATTATCAATTGCGATATTTCGCATGGGAATTCACAGCGATCAACCAAGGTAAACAGATCAAGTCTTCACCGATTTTGAGTTGGAGTCCGATTATTTACCGGGGCTTACTTTGTCACAAGTCCAGACTCCAAAACATCGACTTTGCACTTGACTTTAGGTATCCTATCATCATACCGCAACACCATGAATTACAGCGCGCTATGATACTGGACGCACATGTACAACTGAAACACATGGGTAGACATCACTGTCTATCACACTTACGATCGAGGTTTGTACTGATTAGACCTAGCAAGGCACTGAGTTCGGTAACATGGAACTGTATGATTTGTAAGAAGGTGCACGCGAGGATAGGACACCAAGAAATGAGGGAACTACCACTAGCGAGACTACAGGCATTTAGACCCCCTTTCACTGAGACGGGGATAGACTGTTTTGGACCCATAATCGCGAAACGCGGAAGGGTACAAGTAAAACGTTGGGGATTGATCTTCACTTGCATGGCCAGCAGAGCTGTCCATATAGAGCGTGTGACAGATTTAACCACCAATGCCTTTATCCTAGCCTTACGGCGATTTATCGCTAGACGTGGATTGGTCAAATCCATTTATTGTGACCAAGGGACAAACTTTGTGGGTGCATGGAACGAAATAACCAGAGCTTTAAGGAAGTTGGACCAAAACCAGATTTCCGAGGAACTACGTCCTCACCGAATTGTTTGGTATTTTAATACTCCAGACAGTCCGTGGAGAGGCGGCGTTTGGGAAAGGCTGATTGGCTCAATAAAGACAGCTATGGCTAAAGTAATACCGACGCAACACATTTTGACAGACGACCAACTGTCGACGTTACTAATAGAAATCGAAGCGATTTTAAACACTAGACCGATCGCTTTGATCCCAGACAATAACGACGCACAGTTTGCCTTGACACCAGCGCACCTGCTTATGCAGGCGCCGACGACATTGTTGCCCATTTCGGTACCCGTTAATAGCGACGGATACGGCAACAAAGCTTGGAAAATCACTGAATTACTAATAAATTCTGGGAAATATGGCAGAAATATTATTTGCCCTCTATTTCAACCAGAACCTCTTGGTATCTTAATACCCGATGTTTGAAACGCGGAGACCATGTTTTATTGGCTGAAGCCAATCTGAAAAGACGGTATTGGCTGACTGGAGTCATTTTGACCACGCACCCTACATCTGGTGTAGTAAAGACAGTTACTATAAGGACTATCGACGGACGTACCGTAGATAGGCCTGTACAACGTCTCGTACTCCTTGAGGAGACTAGAAACGAGACAGGAGACTACAAATCTCCACCCAATATTAGTAAATAGAGATGTGGGACCCTTGATGGCCACCACATAGACTTACCGTATTTTAGTAATTTAGTATTTTGTATTACTGTATGTGCATTTGTAATCCTCTTCACTGTAGATAGAGACAGCAGTGGAATTCCATTGTCTTTATATGTGAACATGGAGGGTAGTACCCTTATGTATCACATAGGAGCGGGATTGTGTGTACAGTAAGAATGGAATTCCACTTGGAACCCACAAGTGAGACAATTTTTCAAAAATTATTAGATAAATCCATTTAGTTGGATTTAAATTTAAGAAAAAGGATTCTCCAGTGAATGCGAATTCTAGAATACAGCAAGATAAAAATTAAAATTGGGGAGGACAAGAGTGGATGGAAGGCTTGCGAGCCTACCGATAAATTTTTTTTGGAAAAGAAAATCGGCCTTGTTCTACGTAGTCGTGTCTACTATTATTTAGACCGAATTAATTCTCGACTGCATTATTTCTTTGGGAATGTAGTTTGGGAAATTAAAAGGTGAGTATTTTAGACTCGCGGCTAGTTTACCCAGAATTCGTTTTTTATCGGCACATTTTTTTTGGATTAGGAGCCAGTGCGAAATCACGCGAACCCGAAGTCATTAGGCAAATGGGTTGGGGTTTTAGAGCAAAGTTGAACCAAAAGCCAACAAACACTAAGTCACCTCACATCTAACCTCTATTTTGTGCTTCATCTAGTAGAAACGTAACGATATGTAACCATATATACGCGTATATGATGGCGGAGAAGATTTATAAGGAGTTACGTCAGGGGTTTACGGAGGAACAAGAGCACCAGGCGCCGTTTAATCGTTATGGAGCTAAAAACTTTAGTGTGTTTGGTGTGGAGAGTATGGCTAGGAGTACAGCCAGGCTTGCTAAATCCAAGGTGGACCCGAATGTGACTAAACAGCGATTGGACGCTTATAACAAAAGAATGGAGGAATTACGCGCGGAGTTCAATGCGTTATATCCTTACGATGCGTTATGCGATGCTAGTGACATTTGCGAGGATCCAGACACAGAGATACGCCGATTATATCATATGCTGCAATATTTTATGGTAAATGAACCCTTACCTGCAGCCAGAGACGAATTCGAAGGAATGCATCTTTATAGACGCGCTCGAGGAGCGGATCCAGAGACAAAGGATGCGTTCTCCATATACAAACTGTTTTACAAATGTGGAGCATGTATGCGCGAGCAAGGCAACGCGATTCCTATGCGGTTGAACTCGGAGAACCCCGAGCCGATATTAGCACGATGCTCATACCACCAAAGTCTACATTACCAAGAAGGCGGATACCCTTTGACGAATCTGTATCATTCATTTAAGATGAGTGGACCGAACGCGGGTGAGATCGTTATTTACGAACCTAAATTAGTCGAACCAGACGTCTACAGCATGGTAGTGGACGAGTCTAATAAGTCGACGCAAGAGAAACAGGAAGCTTTGAGCCTCTACAGGGCGTACAAGGCGTACGAGAAAGGCGAGATCGAGGAGTTCGGCGGAAGGCTCGCAAGCCTACCATTCTATTGGATATCCCACGATCAAACCGAACCTAAGGAGATGACACCCGAGCTCTTCGATAGTATCACCTTTGCTCAGCGTTTGTCGCAGAGACTACAGATACCTCATGTCGAGATGACGCGAGAACCTCAACCCCATTCTGCTGGAATGATAGTACCGGTTGCGAGACCAACTAGCTTTCCTATTAGTATACCGACCCGGAAGGAGACAACTTATGAGATTCCTATAGTTGAACACCGGAGATCATTTCGAACCTGGATTTCCTCCCATTGGTTACCTATGGTGATGTGTTAGAGTCAGCCGAGTTGCGTAGAACAATAGTTCAGAAAATCGTACACAATGTGCCTCCACATATTACGGACTTTAAGGAAGTGGATCGCGCGGGGACGGATATCACACCTTGTATCTTGCGAGGATATCTGACGAAAACGATTCGGTTATGGATCGGAGTCGGAACGTTTGAGACCGACACCGATATCGCGACCAATTGGACCGGTAAACCTATTAGTTTCGATGATGAAAAGTCGATTGGGAGAATTTGGAACCCTACCGACAATTTACTCGAGGATTGGGACGTGACTAGCCGATCTCTGAAGGAGAATGGTTACATGTTTTACGATAATGAAGGAGGAAGCCACAAGCAAAGCCTCACTTCGAAGACTATACAGATTAGAGCACCAGATGGTGTGTTACATGTCTTCAGCCGACAGAGGAGCGATAGAAAGATGCCTATGCCGGAAGGAACGACGCAAAGACACGCGATGATAAAACGGATAGTTAAATCCATGGACCTGGCTTGTAGCATAGAAGCTAGGATGTTGCCAAAGGCCGTGCGAGACGTTGTGTTGGACAAGAGCATCGTCAAGATCGGATCCGGTGTACGGGATGACCTTATTAGCGATTTCTCAGGGATACCCACGGAAGAGGATCGATTGCCTACGCCATACGTGGATACTAGACCATTGTTGCTTTGGGCTATTGAGCAAGGATATTTCAGGGAGTATAACAGTCGACAGACCGTCGATGTTAACGTTAGTACCCTATGACGGGGAACGCCACGCGGAATTCAAAGGCCCGGAAGGATCCTGGAAGGCTCGCGAGCCTACCGCTCATCACGACGATGTGGATCCGACCGAGTTGGCGATAATAGACGAACCGTTGCGGCAACTCATAGAGATAGAGGAGAACCTTCCGAGGAAGACGCGAACTGAGATACGCGAGTTGGAGAAAAGCAATGCCATGGTTTGTGTACAACCCACGGAGACGAACATACCGACTGACCCGGATGATGAGAATTATCACGTGGACGGTAGCGCTCGCCCCATCGGAGATCTTATCTATGAGCGAGTTTGGTACCCTGCCAACACTATTTGTGGCAGATGCGGGGCAACTGGCCACCACGCAAAGAAATGCGGAGTGAAACACATATCTCTACCGGACTTAGTATGCAACTGGTGCGGGGATCAGCGTTCGCACACTTTCTACACTTGCTGGCGTTTCGTGGCGCAGTGCACGTATTGTAATATTAAAGGCCATAGGGCATCCGAATGTCAACTTAGAGACGTCCCCTATGAGCACATGTCAGTTAAAATCGTTCGAGAGCTATTCGACCATTGGGAGAATCTAGCAGACGAGCATGTATCAACGCAGCGACGCCGTTTCTCTATGAGAGCACATTTGGGATTTTGGGCTGTAAACCCTCTCATAATGTCAAAGGAAGGATACGTGTCGGCTATGCCTCAATACGACGAACTTTTGGAGGTGCTGGATATATTGCCACTGGATAGCGGATTTAAAGTTGTGCGGGACTACTTTCTACAGGTACACCCCGACAACAAGAATACTTGGAACTTTCAAACTGTGGTGAACAAGATTACCGCGACAGTCATTAGGACGACATCGAAGTCGCAAATCCAGATGACTCGGGGCATGGTTTCCCTTGCTAGAGAACCACACGGAGGGACAGGATACGCTTTGCCGGAACCCATTAGGATTCAAACGACGTCAGAGAGCGAGGTGTCAATGGACGGAACGGTCCCACCCTTTCGACTTCATCCCAGCGTTGTAGAAACTCGATCCGATGTTAAGCCGACGATTGGCGGACGAGGATTTAGAGGACTGAGCGCACGGCGGATGTGCGAAACTCCCGTCGTCCCCTTTCCTAGCGTTTTGGAACCACCGACAACTCGACACCGAAGTCCGAGTCCAGTTCGACCTCGACCACCACCCAGTCATACTAGAGGGCGTGGATGAGCCCGTTCGGCCAAGGAATAGGAAAGCGAGAAGAAAGGAAGGCTTGCGAGTCTACCGATTTGGATATTTATATTTGGGATATTATATTGGACATTTTATATTCGGATATTTTATTTGGATGTTATATTGGATATTATATTTGGACATTTATATTTGGATGTTTATATTTGGGATTTTATATCGGACGTTGGTTTTGGAGGAGCGAGATAGAGAAGGAAGGCTTGCAAGCCTACCGTTAGCAATTAGTGCTCAGGAGAAGATATCCAGACCAGCAGGACAAACTTTTCAGATCGTCAGGAGGACACTTTAAGACTTATTTGAAAGATTATTAGCGCATTATGTTTATTTTATATTTGGACTGATTTAATTTAGTGAATTTATTATTTATATTTACAATATATAAAACTTATTGAAAGATTTGAAATTATTTGTTCGATTTGTTTTGATTTATTTTGTTCTGATTTGTTTAATTTGTTTATCTTGATAACCGAAAGCTTTTTTTGTATTTTATGCACTAAAGTTGATTGGTAAATTTGTATTTTGTATGTATGATGGATTGTATTTACGCCGTACCTGCAATATTAAGTATGCAATAATTAGATAGTGATTATTTTATATTTTAGGCCCCACCAGTAGATTTAGAAGTATTTGTAAATAGTTTGTATTTCGATTGGTGAAAACAGTCTTACTTACTGTTTTCATGGAGCGGTGATGAATTATTTCACTATAGGATAGCATTTGTAGTATAACGTAAAACTTTCGAAAATCCGACGCATTTTGATTAAGTTACAGTAATGTAATATGCCTATTCTTATTAGTACACATAAAACCCCTAGTTAATCTCGTGGTGTAGTGGTCAGATGGTTAAGGCGTTGGTTGCATTACATATAGGTTACGAGTTCGAATCCCAGTTGGGAAATTTGCATTTTGGGCAATTTATTTTCATTTGATACAAATTGATAAACCAATGAGGTGCGTACAATACATGGAACGATGAGTTAGGCCAATCATAGGGCATTGAATATCTTATTGCTCCAATGTGAGGCCATGGAATACTCTGGAAAGTTCTAGTGGATTCTATGTCCCAGATTTAGTATATAAAGGGCTGGTTTGCCTTCGGTTATCACTTCGTTAAAACTTAGTTAACTCCATTATTCCACTTGGTTTAACTTGTTACTTCAGACTTTTACATGTTTCTTGTTGAAACTATTTGGCAATTCTGTTTGATAAAGTTTTGTAAACTGTAAATATACTATAAAACTTCTGAACATGTACTTTTCTGAACGTCCAACTTTGGGACAACCAAGCATTGGGAAGATGGCCGCCTAGACCGCTAGGCCGTCAGCAACGCAGGGAAAAGATGTCCACAACACGCTAGCGCCCACATTAGCTTAGACCGCGCACCCCCTTCGCCCTTCGAAATACTCCGCCTTGCTATGCAGCGCACGCTTTATGAGGAAGGTAAGACTTTGTTTGACGCCCTTGCCCGACGTAAGACCTATAGATCAGGGAAAGCGTGACGCCGTCCTGGGACGCCGCAAATTTAGGATCAAATAACTATATTCTAGGCAGAACCCCCCCTTGTCAGTAGTACGAATCCCTGGGTTACCTGTATACCTCACAGGTGCGAATTATTGCCGTCCGTCAGTATGCGAGTACATATTAGGTACAGACAGCATATGTTCCATAATTTAGTGATTCGCAGTACTGACTGTTTGGTACCGGTTCGCTTTGTAGACTATACATTAGTAACCCCCCCCCCCCCTGCCTGAAGTTAGTTATTTGATCAGGCAAGGAGTATTTCTGCTACCGGCACACCGCTTGGCCTAGAGAGGTTTATTAATATCCTACCGTGCCTTGCCACGTACTGATAGGTATTGCTGCTAACTACCGCAGCAACAAAGTTCTAGAATCAAATTTGTATACCAGATCAGCTAACGCACGGTAGCAATTAATCCCTATTTCTTATCTTACAACCAGAATCTGGTATTTGTGCCGATCACGGGTGTAGTTACTAACACCGTGGTTGCCCAGTTGAGATGTGGATAGGAAGGAGAGAGCTTTGACGTCATTTGTAAGTATAAAGTTCTACAAAACGCGACTAGCTTATTTTAGTAGCTAGCGCATGGTATTGTTTCGGTCAGAGAATTACTAAAACCTAGTAAATGATATACACCAAAATTGTTTTATTGTAACACACCCACACACACACGCCCTAAAACATATTTACCCTTAGAGTTCTACTAGATAGCACACTTTAGATCACTTTAGGCAGAATATATTTATCGTACTTTGGTAAAGTTTGTAAAATTAGGATCTGATATTTAGTTACGGCAAGGGAGTATTTCATTTTCGTTATTAACTGTTGTTTGCCTAGAGCAGCAGTATTGTTACATTAGGCACGACCCTCTTTAGACTGATTTCGTACAGGGGGATCAGTTATTGTTACATTAGGCACGACCCCTTTTAGACTGATTCAGACAGGGAGATCAGTATTGTTACGCTAGGTCTGTAACCCACCTAGCTCGTATATAAACCATATAAATCACACCACGGCAAGTTACTGTATTTAGGACTGTCAGCGATAGTTAGGATTCGCTGCGCGGGGATTGTTTTCCCGTGAGTTTGGTCTGTTACTGTAACTGTACATCTGCCATACCGGTTAGAGGACAGGTATCCTTTTGTCTAGTTCGTAGGCATTAGACCTGCTCACGTACATAGAATAGACACCAGGCTCTGCTCCTTGCCAGTAGTAGTTTGTGTATAGTATCTGTTTGTTTAGATATCCTGGACTGGGATTTGTTGTCAGATACTGTACGAGCCCGTTTCATTACTAGAGTCTTACAGTAAGATACATCGTTACTAGGATCTGGTAAGCGGTATACTACTGGACTTTACGGATAGAGATATTCTATAGCTTTGTATTAGTAGATTTGTAGGCTGTAGGGTAGTCCCTACCGTAGAGGACACAACAAATAGTTTTACGTTCTTGTAATCAAAGCCATCCGATGTTTAGGCCAAAGTCTGAAACTTCCACACAGAAGCATTCCAAGCCGGTTCTGAGGCTCAGAAAAAGGTAAACAAAGACCGTAATGCATTGCGCGGGTTTCCATACGCCTCTGTAAGACATAAGGGGGAAAATCGCTCTGATTGGCTGACTAGGCAGAACAAAGAAAAGTTCCACGTCCACAGAGAATCAGCTGATAGATTTCGTCATCGGGGCTCTGATTCCTTCCCGTTACGGAGTTGGATACATTTAAGGCTATTTTAGAGTATTCTGCGCATTGCGGGAAAAATGACTTGTTATGTCCACAAAAGCTCCCACACTGCGCATTGCGGGAAAAAATGACTTGTTATGTCCGCAAAAGCTTTTACACCGCTCCCAGAAAATGGGATTTAAGTCTATAAAATATAAAAAATCACAGTTTCTAAAATACAAAAAATACTCTAAACTATTAGTCCTTCTTACGTGAACGGCGTTTACGAAGTTTTTTGAGGCTAGCAAGAGTCCTTTTCTCTTTGGGGCGAGCCACTTTACTAGAAGGGCTATAACTCCTGGGTGAGGGGTGCAATACAATTGCATCGGAAGGTTTAGGGTTATGGTCGGTGTATCCGCCGGTCGAGGTACCCGGTTGATCGATATCAACCTCAGTGGAACGAGGTCGAACAACCCTTAGAGCGTGATTCAGGACAGCAGCTCTTACTGGTCCCCGACGGGTCGCTTGCACGAGAGTGGTAGGTGGACTGTGAGCAGTGAGAAACCTCATCGGTCCGATGGTTCCCTCCAACTCGCGCTCCCGGGCCCCACATTCATATGGTCATCTATGAACCTCTTGTAGCTCTAGATGCGAGTCTATGAACAAGTCACCGCAGGATTTATCAATGGTAGAAACTATAAACTGTGTGTAGGATCTTCCGGTTTCACCATATAATATTGAGTTAAATTGACATAATAAGGGTGGTCTTTGATCCCATAAAATGAGTTTGGTAAAGGTCTAGTGCGTAGGTTGACCTCATGTACCATACGACGGACAAGATCCGCTCCATTGTCCGGAGGTTCAACGTGTATACCGTCGACACGAGCGGCCTCGATTGGCGGACGTTGTAACATAAGAGCGTCAGCAATAAGATCTCTAGATCTTAGGTTGATATCAACCTGTTGGGGTTGTACCGTGGCGAAGAGTTTGTCTCCGAAATGGGGAACCATCAAGGGATGAATCATGGTTTTGGAATAGAGATAAGTCATAAGGATTTGATCTTCTGGTTGGGCTAAAGCTGCTTCTTCTCTCTCGTCCATTTCGATGAGCTTCTCCTCGAGCTGATTTTCCTCCGCTTGTCGTTGGAAGCGTTCGTCTAAAAACTCTTGTAGAGAGTAGGTTCGTCTAAGTTCGATGTCCTCCTCGAGATTCTGGATTTCTCGATCGAACTGAGGTAAAGCTAATTCTTTTACCGCTTGGACTTGCTGCTGCAATTTATGTTTATCTAAACAATCGTAAGTTCCTTTTCCGATCTTTTGCCGAATAGCGTCTAACGCGTTTCGTACAACGCTCTCCTCCACCTCGGTGACGGGTTGTATCGGGGTTAAACTGGGATGATTATACGGGTTGAACGGCGATATTAAATGTCCGCGTCCCCATCCGGCTATGTAGGATGGGCGAATATCTAGAGAGCCCACTACCGGAGTACCACCGATTAATTGTTCGGGTAACACTAGATCTTTGAACAGTGAGTACAGTTCAGGAGGATCCGTTATACTATTAGGATCAAGAGTCTGAGGTCTCACCAGGGAATGAGGAGGTTTGACCGAGTATTCCGGAACGCTGATCATCGGTTTATTTAAGGATCGTTTGAGTCGGGCGAGCGTAGGTGATACGTCGAACAAGTTTCGCTCGAAACTCCCGTAAGTATAGTGAGTAAAACTATGTTTAGCGCAACGTCTCCGTGGATGTTTGTGTCTTTCCGTTTGTTGGTTGGGTCTAGGGCATTCATCGCAATAATACCAAAGCGCACGTCTTGTAGGGGAAACACGGGTGATCTTTCTCCAGTTTTACAATATTCCTCCATCTGTTCGAAGCTATCCGGTACAACAGGTAGCGGTCGATCGGCAGTAAGATACATCATAGTGAAATAGAGTCATTTGAGTTCTATCATAGGGTTATGATGTATACCTTGAGGATATCGAGTTTCTAGATTTTGTTGACTGGCTACATTGAGATATGTTTCTCTCAAGAATTCCAAATATTCTTTGAAGTCACTGCGTTTATCCGGCACTTCAACGTCTTCTCTTTCGAGTCGGTTTCGAATACAATTTTCGTGTTCGATTCTCAGTTTATCATTCCGACTCCGCTGGGTATGATATTTAAACAGAATCATTTCCCTTTCGGTGTCTACATCGTCCGTATCGTGTAAATCGATAGGATGACCAGTAGTTAAGAAGTCCATATACGTACCATTACGATGCGTATAGCGAGCGGTGAATTTTCTATAGTCCAATTCACGCGTGAGCTGTTCCTTTGACATTGGCGGTTCGATATAACGGCCATCGTCCTCCATAGTGGGTTGACTAGCATCGCCGCTTATTAAACTATCAACAAACGCTTGCAATGGTAGGGTATATCGCTCCCTGATACCAAGATCATCTTCTATCAACTCAGTCATAGCTGCTATATGAGTTTATCAATATTATAATTAATGATATATAGGTTAGCGGTCGTCGCTGCCTCCCCTCAATGCCCCCGGACAGCGCAAGATCCTCAGCGCTGATGTACTGTCGTCGCTGTGCCTCTCGCCAACGTAGTAGCTACACAACGACAACAATAACCAGCGCGAGTCACTCCACTGTCCGTCCCAAGGGCTTAGAATTACTTCAGGTTCTTACTACAGAGGTAGGGTAACTTTCACAACTGTGACTCGCTACTGTAAACACACTTTAGTAGTAACATTCACCTATAAATGCACAAATTCCACACAACTGTCACAAATTGTACACATTCGGGCCATTTGTCCGTTAGTCAAGTGCCTTCCAGAATGCCACGTTATTATTATGTATCCCTGGATACTAGCAGTGTGCTATTTATTCCGTATGCTATTCAATGGGGCAAGCTTTCTATTGTTCTTGTAACTCGCTTCTAATTCTAGCGTGGTTGTTGCTATGGTGACATTATGGAAAGCTAGCAGTAGAATTAGGGTAATTCTCATGCATACAGATCTGGGATGCCATTTAATAGTAATTCTTTAATTGTCAATATTCCCCTTTATACATGATTTTATGAATTTTATCGGCTATTGACTATACATTGGAGATTCTCGCACACTAATATACTTAATAGGGTGAATCTCCGCTCCCATGATCTATTAATTAATGGAATTTTGGGAATGCTATAAATTGTATAAAATGACAATTTATCAAATTCATGAGAGGATATGAATTTAAATTTATTCCCGTAAATTTTATTATTTAATATTAAAATAGACACAATTTTATTCCAGAACATGTCTGGGAACTAGGATCCTTAATTCTAGGAAATTTGTCTTTTCAAGAGTATCAGTAAGTGCTACGATATCTTAATCGACTAGAATTTTAAAGGATCTGAATTTTAACAGATTTTTGATTTATAGATTTTCTTGGTTTACAAACTCCTTAGAGTTTATTTGTCTGCATTTACTCTATTATAACATTTGTTTTAATAGATTTTATAAATATTTATTAAATATTTAATATTTAAGATGGGCACCTATTTATTCCAGAACATGTCTGGGAACGTTAACCACTGATTCTAGAATTTGTCTTTCAAGTATATCGGTGGGTGCCGCGATGTCTTAATCGACTAGAATTGCAGATGGTCAAAGGGTTTAACAGAGTTATTTTGCGTTTTACGCTACTGTTAAATGGACATCATTCTACTATATGTATTATTTACTACTACTACTACTACTACTAGGATCGGCATGCTGCATTGCAGCTGCATTTTTAAGAATGCTGTGCCGGCTTGTCAACAAAATTACACCGCCACAACTCCCTATCACCCATGACATTTGCTAGATCATCCGCATCTTTAAGGCCAGTGTCCTTTAAGATGCGTCTCAAGAAAGTCATGGGCTGTCCACCATGCTTATTCACTCCATGAGGCTGCCAAAGTACAAGATTATGCACTGGCTGGTCCTCACGGCGAAAGCAATGTCCTGCAAAGCGGAGGCGATTTTGTTCTAGTGTCAAGCTTGGGGGAACCAATGAGACACCTCCAATGTTATATAGTGTCTGGTTGGAGATGTGTGCATTGTACTTGACACAATGTACCCGGCGTAGCATTCTTGTGAATGTGCCATCCAGAGATTTGGTGTCCTCAGCAGTTAGAGCCCAGCATGGACTCCCGTAGAGGAGTACTGGAACTACTGCTGCTCTAAATAATCGGACCTTAAGTTTCCGATTAATTCTAGGTGACTTCCAAATCCTGGAAAGCCTATTCAAGGCTGCCCATGCCTTTCCCTTACGTATTCGAAGGTCCTCACCTGACTTCCGGATCCATGATCCCAGGTAACAGAAGTCGTCCACATGCTCAAGCATACCATCCTTTGAGCTTATGCTCATCCGATCAGAGACTTGCTGAGGATTTTCAAAGTTAACTGTCAGAATTTTGGTCTTTCTGGAGTTAATAAAAAGACCAACACTAGAAGCAGCATGTTCTAATGAGCTGAGGAGCCGCTGGGCTCCCTCTAATGATTCTGAGAGTACTCCTAAGTCATCAGCAAAGTCTAGATCAGTTAGGTAATTGGCAGGATTTCCTCGACTTCTGGAGCCAGTAGGTGGACTTATCATCACCCCATCATCATTATGATGATCTAAGGACATGCGTAGAACATAGTCAACCACAATAATGAACAAGAATGGTGCAAGTGTGTCTCCTTGGAGGACGCCCCATAACACTTCAAATGGTTCTGTGTCACCGTCAACAGTAGACACAAATGTTGTCGAACCATCGTATACTGATCTGATTGCTGCAATAATTTCATCAGGAATCCCATATAATGAAAGTATGCTGAACATACGTGAGCGAGAGACTGAATCAAAGGCCTTGAAGAAGTCAACAAAGATAACAGCCAGATGCCTGTCTTTCTTTTTTGATAATTCTTCAATTATCCTTCTAAGTGCCAAAATGGGCTCCATGGTCCCACGACCTTTACGGAACCCATTCTGATTTCCACGTAGCAGTCTCTCAATGGGATCCCTGATGCGATTTAATAGAATTCTATTGTATAGTTTTGCAGCAATCGAGATCAATGAGATTCCCCGAAAAGAACCATAGAGTGTTAGGTTGCCCTTCTTGGGAACTGGCACCAACTTATTTGTTTTCATTTCTTGTGGGACTCTTGTTGTACGGTACATGTCTACTATGATGGGATAGATGAGCTTTAAACACTCAGGTATTTTAAAGACCTCAGGGGGAACACCATCTACTCCACTGGCACGATTGGTCTTAATGCTCTTTGCAGCAGCCTTCACTTCTGCAAAGGAGATATCGCCAATGGGAATATCTGGGAGTACAGACTCAGACACTTTTACTTCTATAAAGTTATCAGGCAATACCCTGTCATTATTGAGGAGCTTTTCAAAGTGGGCTTTCCAACCATTGAGGCGATCGGCTGGTGATTCAGCCTTAACCTTGGTGGTTGGTTGGCTTTTCCGCCCAGTAAGCAGATTGATCGATTTCCATGCCTGGGATGATTGCCTGCTGTCGTCAGCATCATTGATGGCATCAACCTGTTGGTTTATTAGCTCCTGTAGATTAACAGAGTACTGCCTGTTCAGGGACCTAGATGCAGCTTTAACTGCATTCTTGGCCGCTGTAGTCTGTTTGAGTCGGGACTCTTTCTGCGCCTTATGAAGGTCATTTCGGCACTTCTGAATTTTGTTGTCAGTCCAGGGGGCCCTTTTCCTGTTTCGAGGGTATACAGGAACTGTTTCTGCAGCTGCTAACTTAACTGCTTCTGTAAAGGCAGTATAGCCCTCACAGTGATCTGCCGCCTCAGAGGCAAGAGCCTCATACCTGTTGCTCAGCTGTAGTGTGAAGCTGGATCTCACACTTGGCTGTTGCAACAGAGAGGACCAGTCATGCCGTGGCAAGGCAGATTTCGTTGTTCTGCTAGCACGCAGACTAAGTCTTACCTTGGCCACAATAAGGCGGTGATCACTGGAGAAGGGTCGAAGTGTAAATGCATTACAGTCTTGTATAGAGCTCCTGTATTTCCTACGAAACAGAATATGGTCTATCTGGGACTTGTGACCACTGGGTCCACTATGAGTCCATAGCTTTCCAGTTCGCTTCTTGAACTGGGTTCCAGCCGAAAACAATCCATTTCCAGAGATAAAATCCTGAAGATGGACAGAATTTCGGTTAACACTATTGCTATAGACCCAGGGCGATGTAGGTGATTGATGCAGACTTGCATTAAAGTCTCCCAGGAATGTTAAGAATGCATGCTGATCCACTCCATCAGTTGCTGCTTGTAGATTGTGGTAGAAATTTTCCACCTCCTCTACAGGGGCAACACTAGTTGGAGAGTAGCACACAATCAGAACCACCTTAGGAAACTTCTTAGCCAGTCTTCCAGAACATGAGAAGTGGCAACGGATGATGCGGTTAGAGATTTGGTCTATTTTGTCCAATGCTGCATGTGCAGTTGGATTCATCAATAGACCAATTCCACCATTGCCACTATCATCTGCTGACGCGAGGGCGAGTCGCCAACCGCCCCCCATGTCCTTAATCAGAACCTCATCAGTCTGTCCAGTCTGCATTCGGTGCTCTTGAACACCCACTGCGCTAAGAGAAAGCTTATCTGCCAAGGCAGTCAGCTCACCTTGTCGCATTGGGGACCCGAGTGTTAGGGTGTTTACTGAGGCTAGTCTAGTGACTTGCCTCAGATTCACCAATGGCTTTGTTGGTCGGGGTGGAACATGAGAGTAGCCTCCAACTCCAGAATCCCTCTCCCCATCACAATCTGGCCTCCCTGGTGACCCAGGGTTTGGGCCAGAAAGGTCATCAGGAAAGGGACTCAAAGAATTGTTAGCTGCTCTCTCTCCAGTAGGGGGTGAGACAGGCAGCCGGTCAGGAGTTAACTGACGCCTGTGAGGCCTATTGTGTCCGGTAATTCCACTGGCCTCTAGTGGCCGGACCTCCGCATTGCTAATGTAATCCATAGTGGGGGTTGGGGGGTGCTTTTTTGCCGAGTCAGCTCTCGGGGCAAATACCACACCCTGGTTTGCCATTCCACAGGGTGGGTGTCGCAATGGAGTCAGATATGAGGCCCATCACCCATATCTACTCTGGCGTACATGACCCACCATTGGCTGTTGCAGCTCATCTGCTGGGTCATGCCCTGTACCCTTGCTGCCAGGTGCAGGTCGCAGTGAAGTGCCCTCAGAGTGGACATGAGAAC
Source organism: Nemertoderma westbladi (assembly GCA_032718475.1). NCBI lineage: Eukaryota > Metazoa > Xenacoelomorpha > Nemertodermatida > Nemertodermatidae > Nemertoderma > Nemertoderma westbladi. The sequence goes on along the minus strand of JAUCBJ010008575.1, from coordinate 170,853 downwards.
ACTCTACTCCTAACCAGCCATTGGTAGATCACCATCTGCCTGGTCAGGCCATATACCCCTGCAGCCAAGTATATGGGTCCTTAATCCAGGACCAAGGGCGTCCTTATCCCAGAACGAAGGGGGTCCTAGTTACAGGACCAGATTTGCCCTAGTAAGAGGGTCTATGCAGCTACAGGTGGCACCTCCTTTATGCTGCATGGAGGTGGCAAGTTTTCTTAATGCTGCATGGAGGTGGCAAGTATTATTTAATATATGGTATGAGAGCAATATTGCAAGAAGCAATGTCAGTGAGAAGAGGCAAGTCGTTTCGAAGGTCTTCCCAGAGCATGGTTTAGCCGAGACACGAGGATCTGAACTTTGCATTCCTAATACTCTACTTACCAATAATACTTGAGTATAGCAGGGGCGGTATTTTGTACTTTAATAAGTACGGACATTTCATCTTACTGTAGTCACGTATTTATAATATGATACGGACAGTAAGGAAAGAGAAAAATAATTATTTCTCGCCGTTAAACTTAAATATATAATGCTAAGTAATTAAGTAATAAACACAAATATATATATTGCACTAATCTACTAAATAATCGCTAAAATAATATTCTACTAAATAAAATTAAAGAAAACGATTATAATAAAATTACATAATAACATACATAAATATAAAAATAATAAAAAACAGATATAAAATAATGTAGTCACACACCCACTCCAGACGCTGTTACGTTGGGGAGTCCCTAGCTGTTTGTTGGATTAGGGAGGTGGTCGCGGGAAGAGTATCTTGCCTTCCATAGTTTCCGGATAGTTCTCTGTCTCTTTCCAGTAAACATAAACGACCAACTGGGCGATTGAGTTGTTGTGTTTCGAATACAATTCCAGGTTTCTTAAAGTTACATCGCATGACGACGAGTTCTACCGATAGCACTAAACCATCATCGGATATATGAGTCTCGATGATACGACCTGTCTGCCACCGCTTTCGTGGAAGATCTGATTTCACAATAAGGACCATGTCTCCGGCGCTGACGTTTTCTTGCTGCGCAAACCACTTTGTTCGAAGTTGTAGCGTAGGGAGATAATGTTTTTCGAAATGGTCAGCGAAACGACGGGATAATAACTGCATAAGTTGCCAAGTTTGTCGGCAGTATTCGTCTCCGTCCGTGATTTCCGATTGCGGGAGCATGGCTACAGGTTTCTTTAGTAGGAAATACGTGGGTGGTAGCGCTTCTAGGGAGTCGGGACTCGATGAGACGGGCATAAGCGGTCTCTCGTTAAGATAGGCGGCGATTTCTTCCATTAACGTCCGCAAAAGTTCGTCGGTGAGATACGCGCGGCAAGGCACTATAAAGCGAAATGCGGTCTTCACGCTCCTTATTAATCTCTCCCAACTTCCTCCCCACCAAGGGGCGTCGGCGGCGTTGAAGGTCCAGCTAGATGCTGTTACCCTTAGCTGATTGTCCGCCTGTCTTTGGTTCCAATCTTTCACGTAAGCTTTGATCTCATTATTGGCGCCAATGAAGTTCGTTCCCTTGTCGGATCTCATCGTGTTGCTAGTTCCAAAGCGAGCGATCTGTCGGCGTAAACTCAGTATGAAGCTGTTGGTAGATATAGATCGTTCACCATATCTAGATGGATCGCTCTACAAGTCATACAGACAAAGATGACACACCATCGCTTGACTATAGTCCTAGCAAGATATACTTCAATAGGGCCAAATAAATCCACACCAGTATTAGTAAAGGGTGGTTCATAGAAGCTTACTCATTCCCTAGGTAATTCTGCCTCTCGCTGTGTTAAAGGCCTACTGAATGATTTCCTACAGGGTATACAGTTCCTAAGAACTTGGTTCAGAGCTCTACGGGGCTTAGGAAAATAATAGCGAGTTCGAATTTCGCTAAGAACTTGTTCTCTACCAGCATGGTAAAGCCTACTGTGAACATCTACAATCATCTTGATTTGTATTTCAAGATTTCTAATGAGTATGGGAAACATAGTGTCAAAGGATAATGGAGCATTAGTTAGTCTCCCTCCAACACGTATTAACCCATCTATCATTGTGCTAGAGAAACGATCCCTTAAGCGCATCTGTGGATTTCTCAACAACAGGAAATACTTATCGGAATCTTCATAGCATTGCAGGAGTTTCAGTATCTGCTTATTGGTTTCTTCATGCTCTTGGTAACTGATCTTCTTCGTCAGAAACCTATCCGACACTTTGTAAGTGGGCAGATCTTTAATAGCATGGACCTTTTCGGATATTGTTGGAGCGGTATCATTAGCGATCTTCGTCCTGGGATAGTGATGATGGAAACATCTCTTGAGATACACAACGGCCTTGCAAAGCCGATTCCAGGAGCTATAATGATTTATTGCTCTCTGCAGGAGAGGTGAGAGTCCCTGCGAGACGTCTGGTGTTCCAGATTTCCAGTTTCTTTCTCTGATTTCTACAACAGATTTATTTGTGGTGGGGGAGTTTAGATCCACAGCGTCGTCCCCGGAGATGTGTAGTACAGACAGATCTATGACGGGTTTAAATAATTTTGATTTACTCGTCCGGGTTTTAGGTTTGACTTTCTCCGCTCCCTTGGCTTGTCTAATCTCAGCCGTGGTGAGATGATGAGGCCATTCATCCTCTTCTTTACTCAGGAAGTCGGGTCCACCTAACCAGTCTGGAGTATCTATCAGTTCTTGAGGAGTTGCTCCTCTGGAAGCGATGTCCCTGGGCAATGTCTCCATTGATCTACATTAGAGCGACTGAGTATAATGGCTACTCTGTTGGTAACGAAGACGCTGAACTGACAGACTTCATTGGTTATATACTCCAAAACGAGTAAAGCATCAGTCCAATAGACAGTTTTCTCCAGTGGATAGTCGATCTGTTCTGTTACATTCCAGCCGATGGCTGTAGCGTATAGAGCCGCCTTTAACTCCACTCGAGGAACTCATAGTTTGTTGTTTATCAAAGCCTTAGAGGTGACCAAGGCAACTTTAATTCCATCCAGAGTTTCAACCCTCAGGTAGGCTACTATACCTATTCAAATATCGCTGGCATCTCCAAACACATGGAGTTGATAGGAATACGTGGGGAGAACGTGACCAAAATATGAACGGGAAATCGTAAAGTTCTCGATGGATGGTAGAGAATCTTCCCATTTCATCCACTTCTTTAGTAGTTCTCCCTTAAGTGGATCATCCCACGAGTGGTTTTCAAGCCACATTTGTTGCACCAAGCTCCGAGCAACTAATATAACTGGGCTAATAAATCCCAATGGATCGAAATAAGTGCTCAGGATACTTAGACAAATCCATTTAGTTCTAACTGGATTATCTCGCTGTTTTAACTGAAAAAACAAGATATCTCTCTCCGTGTCCCTTTTTAAACCAAGCGTCTTGGTTTCCGGAAGATCGTCCTTGATGAGGTCCAGATCTTTAACACCTCGGTCTTCTTCCGGGATCGATTCCAGAAACTCACGGGAGTTACTAGTGAATTTGGTTAGTCGAAATCCACCGCGTTGCAAGCACTCCACCATTCCCTTGGCAACATCAATGGCTTCTTCCACCGATGGGAGGGACTTTAAATTGTCGTCCATATATATATCCCGTTTGATGTTGTCGATAACCGCTTTAGAGAAGGCGTCTCGGTTGTCATCAGCAGTGGTACGCACTACTGAACAAGCGTTCGAGGGCCTCGAGATGATCCCGAAAGCCTGGATGGTCATCCAGTACTCCACCGGTTTTTGGTTGAGGCCACCACAGAAATCGTAGGCTGTCTCGATCCCTATCCAGCGCCTTAGCTTGTAAGAACATGCCTTCTATATCCGAAGCGAAAGCGATAGAATATTGCCGTAATATTAATAGTATTCCCAACAAGGATTGGAGTAAGTTGAGTCCCGGCAATAATTCCGAGTTCAGGGATTGACCCATATAAAGGGTGGAGCCGTCGAACACTACTCGAACTTCGTTGGGTTTACCGAGCTTGGGAACGTAATGATGTGTTAGATAAAACGTTCTCTCCATTATGGGTGTTTCTTCCGGTACTCGCTCCGCGTATCCTTTATCGATAAATTTCTTCAGCTGGGTTTTATACATTTCCCTAGCTGGAACGTTGGCTGTAAGACGCCGATGTAATTGCGCGATTCTTTTTTCCGCTAAAGGTCGGTTATTTATAAAGTTGGGTTCTCGCCGTCTGAACGGAAGACCAATCTCATAGCGACCCCCGTCTTTCAGATAATGAGTTGTCGTTTCCTGAATCTGCTTGGCTCTCTCTTCCTCAACGGACAAAGCTTTGTTGTAGGAATTAGGCTCTACGGCTTCTTGAGTAAAGAATCGTACGGCGTGTTCATGACGGATTTTATTGTTGTATCGATCTATCACTTTGTTTAATTCGTCATTATATGTGAATTGTCCGCCATGTTGATCGATGAGATGGCACAAGTTTACTTGGTTTAACCAAGTTTTATTTTCGGTGAGGAGGTCGATTGTATTTTCCTCGTCATATAATTGGTTAATATCGTCAATATCTGAGGAGTATGGTGTTCCCTCAGTTGTGGTTTCTCCCTCACTGATTTCTTCTTCCCATTCACTCACCTGATGTATCCTCTCATTAGGGAGTCTTTCCATTAGGGTTCTACGGGAAGGTCCAGTGAAGTACCAACCTACTCTCGTTCTTCCCGCGTACGTTTGTAATGGTTGCGGTCGAGCAGGCCGTTTTTCTAATGTCTCTAGCGCTTTGTGCGCATTTTGGCCGATTAATATCTGCACCCCTGGGTAATCAGTGTTGAATCTAGGGATATCATGTTGCTGGGTAAAATGGTCTTCATCCCAGTTGTAAGGCTCCACTTGCCTAGTAGCAAAGTTCTTGATTGCCACCATTTTTACCGACCTTACGCTATGTTCTTCTAGTTCATCCTGGGGAGTGGACAACGCACCCACGTAGTAATCTGTAGCTACTGTGGATTTCCAAACCTGCATAATTCCTGAAAGGTTCAACTTAGTTCGGAACTTGGGTTGTCCAGCAAAGATGTCTTCGGCTAGTTCTTTGTCGATGAATGTTCCTGTGCTGCCGGAGTCAAGGAGGGTGTTCACTATATAGCTCTTTTCTGACCCGTGGACTCTCAACTGCACTACGGGAAATTCTCGGATTCCTACGTTGGAAGTTGGTGCTTTCCAAGATGGTTGTCGGTCAGGAATAGTTAGGGGGAGCTCACTATCGGTTTCCTTCTCATACGTAAGTGCTTGATACACTGCGGTGTTTATTAGGTAACAGGATTCGTTTTCGTCGGAGAATTCATCCGTATAGAATCCTTCCATCTCAGAACTTTGGTCAGTGTCGTTCACATCACTGAATTGGACATGTAGTTCGGACTCACTTACCTGACTCGGGCTGTTTCTTTCGAATTCAGTGTGCAACAAGATATGATGTTTCGCGCCGCACTTAGCACACCTTGCGTCGGAGTAACAGGTTCGCCATTGGTGTCCTTGTCTGAGGCAATTATAACACAACCGCTTATCCCACATGACTTCACGTCTATCTTTTAGGGATTTCTTTAAGAATTCATCACACACACTTAAACGGTGTGGCCCGTCGCACAGCGCACATTTTGGTTTGATGTTACTTACTTTACCTTGGGTAACATTGTGCACACTCGTTCTTTCCTCGGGCTTTCTTCCATGAATTCTCTTAGGAGACGTAGGAGGAGTTGTTACCTGTTCTCTCCTGTCACTGGTTCGAGACTTAGATTTACTTACGTCTTTCCGAGTTTTATTGACATAATAAGATCTTTCGGTGTCTTTCCCGCTGTTCTCCTCGTATGAGGTTTGGCTTTCGCTGTCGTCTGTATAACACACTGGTGTTACCTTTCTCCTAGAAACGGGTTTTTCACTCACCTTACTTTCCGGTGTCTTTTCTCTGGACTGCTTTAGGAGCTGTAATCTTACCTCTCCATTTAAGAATGACATGAGATCAGCCATGGTAGGGTCTCTTTGTTGCTGGTCCATCATATAGAGAACCTTTTTGTCCCAACGAGTACCTACTCCACCCTTTGGCAAATTAGATGCTATGGCTCCAACAACCATAGAACTCTGGTATTCCTGAGACTTACCTAACCAATCTAGCTGTCTACTGATCTCCTGAATCTCAGCGGAAAATTCTATAATCCCGCTGCTAAGAAACTTTCGGGGCACTACTAATTTCACATACAAATACCTAGCTATGTTAGTCCTATTACCATACCTGATGTTTAGTGTATCCCAAACTTGTCTTAATCCATCTGGATGTCCAATAATTTTTAACGCTATTAACTTGGGAGGTCCTTCCAGGCACTCGATGAGGAATCTAAGTTTCTCTCCGTTGGATAGTACAGAGTTCTGTATGTTATCTTTATAATATTCATTAAAAGGTAACCATTTCATCTCATCTCCATTAAACTTGACGACCTCTCCCACCTTTACCGCTTGACGGGCTTCGGTTCTAGCCATTTGACGTGTAAAACTTTCTTGAGCCATCGTATTATTTAATATCGAGTTATCGGTATATAAATTTCTCGGATTATGATCAGATCTGTATGGGATATCATTATCCACAGGTTTATAATTACCCTTAATAGGGTTTACTATAGGAGTTTCTACTTCACTAGCAGTATAGATGCGTGTAGGCTCCACACCTTGCGCATGAAATACTTCAGACCTAACGGGCTGACACATTGTTACATGGGGTGGTGGTATACCCATTTGTATATTTACTAATTTATCGCGCTCTAAAGCGATACTCTGCTGTACCTCTTGCAACTCTAACCTACTCTCTCTCACTGTTCCCTTTAACTGCTGAACAGTCCCTTCCTACTCTCGGACATGCTGGGAAGAAAGGCGTTTATGCTCTTCCAGCTGCCCAAGCAGGCGATTCATCCCCCGCCGTCCCTCGTCCACCCACTCAACCGCTGCCGCGGGAGCCGCCAACGTGGTAGCTGGGTGACACGTGGGGACGACGGGAGACAAGTCATTTATGTCTTGCTCGGCATCCAGGACCGGGAGTGATTCAGGGGCTAGTCTACTGGGCACAGGTAGTTTAGTGCTGTGCAAAGGGAATTTAGAGTTAGGTTCTGGAAGTACAGGTGTCTCTATCACAGAGGGAGTGGCTTCGAGGACAGGCCTAATTATTTCAGGCTTATCTACTATAGTAGGGAGTCTTTCTACTCTAATAATTTGGTCTGTAGGCTCAGGATTACTTAAATCTACACTAGCTAGTTGCCTTCTCACAGCTGGAGGCAAATTAGGCAATTTCTGACGGTGTGGCGTTCTTCTACGTCCGCTGGAACGAGATTTATTTCCTCTACCTTCAGGATCTGTTGTATCGCCTTCATCAGAGGATGTAAATCCCTGTCTCCTGGGAGTAGATCGACTTAGCAGCTGCAGCTGAGTAGCTGTTCTCTGTTTATTTAAGTAATCTTGCTTTGCTTGAAGATTTTCCAACTCTAGTTGGGTTGTCTCTTCAGATGCTCGTCTTTCTGCGTCAGCCACTGCCGCTTTTCTTTCAGATTCTGCCGCTGCTGCTGCCGCTTTTCTTTCAGCCTCTGCCGCTTTCCTTTCAGATTCTGCCGCGACTGCTGCCGCTTTCCTTTCAGCCTCTGCCACTTTCCTTTCAGATTCTGCCGCGACCGCTGCTGCTTTCCTTTCAGCCTCTGCCGCTTTCCTTTCAGATTCTGCCGCGACCACTGCCGCTTTCCTTTCAGATTCTGCCGCAATCGCTGACCTTCGGTCTTCTATTTGCTTTTTCTTTAGCTGCTCTTCTTGGTCCATAGCGATGAGGATGCTTTCATCAAATTTGCCTGCTCCGCGGCAAATATTTCCGCATCTAACGAGTCCACCACAAATTTGGCTCCCTCACTATTAGGGTGAAGTCCAGCTAGCCATCTCCTTAACTCTTTGTCACCTATAAATCCTTGATAGTCCGACAGATAGATGTCAATAGCATCCTTCTTCTGAGGTTTCTCGGATGTAACTTCGCCTTCCACCTGAGAAAAGGTTGCGTCTGTTGATTCTCCGTGGGTCATGCGCTCGGTTAACTGAGCTTTCCATTGTGTCATTCCCTGGACTTTAAGACTCACCTGTTGGAACCAAGTTTTTACGGCCACTTGTAGCGACGTGTCTTGGCTCCTCTTCGAGGCTTCCTCAAAGGCCGAAAGGATTAGTCTGATCCGTAAAATTCGTTCTCGTACTTGATAAAGCAGCTCTCCCTGCTCTTGAGGTCCTTGACGTTGTTGAAATGGGTGTTCTTCTAATCGCTCCAAAGAACTGAAGAATCTCTGGACATATCCTGCTGCCGACCTCTTCCACACAGCTGGATCTCGAGTGTCCCTTACTACTCCCATCCTGTATAAGTCCTCCCAGGCAGCTTCCGATAAGTTAAACGGGAGTCCGGGTCCGGGGAAGTTCCATTGCGTCTCGACAATAGACCTCAGTTCCTCCATCGTGTATCCCGCATAACTGTCCCTGGGCGATCGCTTACTTCTCGCCCAATCGATTTGATGTTCTTCCACACCGATCAATACTCTAGTGAGTACGGCTCCAGGAAGAATTAGAAGTGGATCTGGATAAACTGCTTCTGCCATCATTGCTCCAATCTCGGGCGTCAACTCTACAGTGTCTGAACTACTAGAGTTATCGTGCCGTTGAGAAATAAGTTCTCGGCTCTGGTGCTGCTGCTGTTTAACAGCTGCCTCTTGGTCTCGCTTAACTTGAGCCCTAGTGCCTATGATAGACCTATGGTGCTTTACTAGCCTAGGGTCTGATACTACTACTGTAGGGATGACCTTTCTTACAGTAGGAGGGGACTTGGACTTCGGTCTCAGATGTTCTATACTCTTATCTGAGTCGCAGACTGTTCTTTCTAGGAGACTATCTGACAGTGTTTGATTTGTGTCAGCCATGATTTACTTTACAGTTGAATGCCTACTACTATAACGACAGTTTAAGCAAGTCTAGTAATTCAGTATCAACTGTAAACCTAGTAATTAATTACCGATACCGTTACTCAGTGTAACGTGATATATATATAATATATTAAAATACCGGTATACACTTATTGTATATATATAAGTATTATTACAGACTAGGATTAGTCACAGAATACCAGTATATAATTTCAGCCTAAATTTATATAAATAAATATAATAAGCCTACCGTAAATACCGGTATACACCTATAGTAAATATAAATATAAGTATTGTTACAGACAGACTAGGATTAGTCACAGAATACCAGTATATAATTTCAGCCTAAATTTATATAAATATATTTAATAAGCCTACTGTAAATACCGGTAATGTCAATTATTTTATAATAACTGAATTTCTGAATTTTAGGGTTACTTCCCTTTTACTTATTACTGTTATCAAGCAGTAGTCCAACTGATATTAAGACCTGATTGGTGTATAACAGGCCTACTATTTTATAAATCTGATTGAGTTGATTTATAAATATATATATATACCCGTATAATGGGTTTTGACAATGTTTGAAATAAATGTTATTATTTCTGGGTAAGGAGTCACTACACAGATAATTCTACTTTACTAAGTTACTTATCACTACAAATTACTTACAATTACAGTTTGAGATTACAATCTCTAAATAAACAATAACAAGTTACACGTACAATTTGTTAGGGTAATTTTACAAGAAATCTACAAACCAGCCTAACAAGGAGTTAGAATTTCTGGTTCTTACAAACTGACAGGAAACTATGGTATTTGAAAACAATAAAGCAGTAGTAAGCAAGTTGCATTGTCCAGATAAGAAAATACCACCGTCTGACGACTTATAGTCTTAGCTCTATAAGTACTACGTTATGTACCCGAAGTGTCCTTACCTAGAGGTTAATTACCGAAGCCAACCAGAGCTAACGTGCCTATTAACCACGTTACAACACAAATATACTGCCTACACACTAAATTACTTTCGGAAAGCACTGTACTCTAAACCCTAAATTAGGTACAAGTACTTATACAACAAATAACCAGCAGTTAAATATACTTGAACAGCCAAAAGAACCACGGTATCTGCTGGAGTGACCGGAGCACAAAATCACCAGTCTTTACCTACGCCAAGCAGCCCTGATGTAGTACCGGGGTTAATTTAACTATAACGGTATGTATAACAAGCACAATTACTGTAGGAATAAACTTGGGGAATTGGTGGTTGCGAATACTCGCATAGACTCTGAATAATAAATGTTACGCTACCCGTGCAGACTATTTAAATAAAATACAGACCAAATGCTGGCAGACTACTGTCAAGCCTAAATAAACTACAGTATATGCAGACTCCGAAATGGTTAGTTAGTAGGCGTTCTAACCAAGTAGTACGACTTATTCTTTCGGGGGGGATTTACCTTACAACACTGGATGCCCCCACCTTCCTAACTAGCACTTTATCGGACAGACACTCTACACACACTGCAATCGCGTCAGACCCAACAACAGCTAGACAACAATCCGGCCTACAAATTATTTATACAATCTGAGCAGGCTTACACGCCTTCTGCTCAATATTACACTTACAGATAAATAAAACTGACAGAAATAAGTAAAATCTCAATAAAAACCAGGGCTGCAGTCCCTGATTAAAATCAAGACCTACCGGTATATAATCGAAAAATACTGCTGTACTTGTAAGTACTGGTTCGGGTAGTTGGGCAGTTAGGCCTACAGCTTACCGTCCGACCGGTACATTCGACTTTATTGCCTACGGTGCAATAAAGAAACTTAAAAATCTATTATTGTTCTTACCAGAACAATAGACAAAATATATTTATTGCCTACTGTGCAATCAAGAGTTTAAAACTATTAATGTTCGCGCTTTTAGACCTTTAGCAGTTTAACCTGCCAATTTGAGATGTCCTCTTATTTATAAATCGACCTTAGTCTTTAACAATTACCTAGTGTACTGAAGTTACATCAGCCGAAGCCAGTCTGTGCGCGACCTTTCACCCACGGTTTTGGGAGACTGGATTCGGATACTTTGATAGTGATTGTGGTGTAGACCTACTGTATTATTCGATTGATCGTTACTATATAATCTCTGACAATATATTTATTTTCGGGGAAATATTAACAGTTCCTTTAGGACGTGGCGCTTTAAGTATAAAAACAGAGTTATGACTTATACTAATCACAACTAGATGGCCACAGAGTTTCGTAAATAGCGCATTCTTTAGGAGATGCTTTATTAACCTTCACACTACTTCACACGACTTCACACTACTTCACACTGATCTGCCGACCGTCACTGAATTTGATCATATATAAGGAGGATCGCAACTGACACATGTAGGGATTATGAAATAGCATTTAATTCACACAAAAACCACTATAATGTAAGTCGCAATTGCTACCGGTAAGCCTGTTCCTCTTACCTTCAGTAATCAAGAAGATTGGGGGTTTTATGATTATTTATCGGTATTCTCCAAATATAACAGCAATATCCATTAACATAACAACAATTAATGACAGAAGTAAAATAATGCGGTGAACAGTCAGTATGTGTTACATAATGCAGTTATGAAATGTGTATCCAAGTAAGGTAGTTGAATTGTTAATAGTTTTACGTTCTTGTAATCAAAGCCATCCGATGTTTAGGCCAAAGTCTGAAACTTCCACACAGAAGCACAGAAGAATTCCAAGCCGGTTCTGAGGCTCAGAAAAAGGTAAACAAAGACCGTAATGCATTGCGCGGGTTTCCATAGGCCTCTGTAAGACATAAGGGGGAAAATCGCTCTGATTGGCTGACTAGGCAGAACAAAGAAAAGTTCCACGTCCACAGAGAATCAGCTGATAGATTTCGTCATCGGGGCTCTGATTCCTTCCCATCACGGAGTTGGATACATTCAGGGCTATTTTAGAGTATTCTGCGCATTGCGGGAAAAATGACTTGTTATGTCCGCAAAAGCTCCCACACTGCGCATTACGGGAAAAAATGACTTGTTATGTCCGCAAAAGCTTTTACAGTTATATGTTGCTACAGTCCAACCAATGCCTCAGAGCCAGAACAAGCAGTCAAGTTTTATGAAGAACTGATTGGACTTATAAAGGACATTCCGAGACACAATGTTAAAGTCATTGCTGGAGACCTGAATGCGCAAATTGGCCCAGAAGACATCAAGGGTTACACCTATAACACCAGTTCTAACAGAAATGGGTACTTACTTTTAGACCTAATGGAATAATGTGAATTGATACCAACAAACAACACATTCGAAAAGAGTAAGGGGAAGCTATGGACCTTTCAATACCCTAATGGAACGAAAGCACAAGTGGATTACATCCTTATAAACAAAAAGTGGAGAAACAGCATGATCAACTGCGAGGCATACAGCTCGTTCAACCTAATTGGTTCGGACCACAGAATTGTGACTGCAGAGATAAGACTCAGTTTGAGAGCCAGCAAATCAACTATGACTGGGAAAAACTCAGAACTGACAATGCTGTAAAGGATGCTTATACAGTAGAAGTTCAAAACCGCTTTGAAGCACTTGGATGATTGGATTGCACTTGGATCGCACTAGCAATGGATGAAGACCAATCCACCGATTCAATATATCAGAATATAATAACAGCCCACAAGGAATCAGCTAAAAGGCATATCCCCCAGAAACCCAAACGAAAACAGTATGTGCCATGGCAAAACTCTGAGATTACTTGTAAGAGAGAAGATCTTAAGATAGCCTACAAAGTTAAAACCGAACAACCAACAACCGAAAACATTAACAAGGTTGAGAAAGCTAAGGACGATCTTAAATTGGCCTACAACATCAGCCAGGAAAAGTACATACAGGATAAAAGGGGAAAAGCCACCACCAATTTGGACTAAAGGTCAACTAAAGCCTCTCCCCAAGAAAGGAGACCTCGGCATACCAACAAACTATCGTGGGATCTGTCTGCTTGTGGTAGCTGCCAAAATATACAACAAAATGATTCTATATAGGATTAGGCCTCACATAGAGAAACTACTGCGTAAGAGCCAAAACGGATTTCGACCAAGTAGATCAACAATAGCTCAGATACTTGCACTACGGAGACTGATTGAAGGAATTAAGTCAAAGAATCTCCCCGCTGTCATGACTTTTGTGGACTTCAAGAAGGCATTCTACTCCATCCATAGAGGTAAAATGCTTGAAATCCTAAGAGCTTATGGAATACCAGAAGTAATTGTTGCTGGCATTGGATTGTTATATTGTGACACAGAAGCGCAGGTACTCTCACCAGATGGTGAAACTGAGTTTTTCTCAATCCAGGCTGGCGTACTGCAAGGTGACACATTAGCACCATTACTATTTGTAATTGTGCTGGATTACGCAATGAGGACGGCCACAAAGGGTGAAGATCTGGGATTCACACTTCAAGAACGCAGAAGTAGTAGATATCCGGCAACTACAGTCACAGACACCGACTTTGCGGATGACATCGCCCTGCTCACTAATACGCTAGCAGATGCGCAGCTTCTACTAAATAAAATGGAGAGGGCTGCTAAGGAGGTTGGATTGCATATAAATGCTACAAAGACCGAATTCATGACCTTTAATGTTGATGGAAACTTGACAACCATTGATAATAATCAACTAAGGAAGGTCGATGACTTCCAGTACCTTGGATCATGAATAGAGAGTAGCAAAAAGGACATAGAAGTTAGGAAAGCAAAGGCTTGGGTAGCTCTATCAAAAATGGATACCATCTGGAAATCAGATCTCTCCATGCACCTGAAGACTAAGTTCTTTCGAGCCACAGTGGAAAGTGTATTTTTATACGGGGGTGAGACCTGAACACTGACTAAATCACTTGAACAACGAATTTATGGGTGCTACACAAGACTACTAAGGGCAGCCCTAAACATCAGCTGGAGACAACACATGACAAACGCCGAGCTTTATGGTACAATACCACCTGTGTCAACCACCCTCCGTGAACGCAGATTAAGATTCAGTGGGCACTGCTGGCGAAGTAAAGACGAGGTCATACCAGATCTACTTCTCTGGCAACCAACTCATGGAAAGCGTAGTCGTGGACGACCGGCCATAACATATATAGATCAACTTGAAAGGGATACTGAACTTGGGAGAAACGAAATTGCGACAACTATGGAGAATCGGGAAACCTGGAAGGATCTCATTTCCACTGTCCGAGTTCGCTCGACCTAGTAGTAGTAGTAGTAGTTGCTTCGCCTGATATTGCATTAACCCCCTCAACCGGGTATGAATATCATCCCGCATACGTTTACCCGCCCCCTCTCTCTCTCTCTGTGTGTGTCCTCTCTAATACTCTGATCAGCTAATTCCGCTTCCCTTGCCTCTCGCTCTTTGTGCTCGTTCACCTCTCTCGCCTCTCGCTCCTTGCGCTCACTCATTTCTCTCTCCTCCCGCTCTCTATAGTTTCTCGCCACCCTCTCGGCCCTCTCTTTACACTCTCTCGCTAGTTTCCTTTCCCTTTCTAGTAACGCAGTCCCCTCATCCAGCTGTCTCTCTAGTTCCTTTTGATCCAGCATGACTATATCTAGCTGACACACCAGATCTATCTCTAACACCCTTCGTGCTTTCGCGGAGGATGTAGCAGACATTTCGGTTGTGACGGATTCCCATCGCCTATTCGTCCTACTAATTTTCCCATCCTTACTAACATTCCTACTAACCGACGACACCGAATCTTCGGGGTTAACCTCGGGTTTGGCGTCATGTGGATCTGCCCATCCCACTAACTTAATCCCCCTCGCATCTACTAGATAGGGCCCTATGTACACCACACTAGCCGCCACCACCTCGGATCGCCACAATTCGAACAGTTCTATGGCGACCCCCCTCGCCCTCTTACTTGCTAGTTCCCCCTGCCCAAATCGGAGTAGGTAGCAAAAATTTTTGTTGCACTCACCTAGCCTCCGGTACAACTTGGGCTGGTCTACCTTTCCTCCCTCTCTAGCATCCTTCAACAACTTCCTGGTGGCGTTGTACCCTCATCGTAGGCGATCGCTCATCCCGACGTCTTCCTCCTGGACTTGACCTTCCCTCCTCGTCCGGCGCTGTACCGTCGGCCCTACCGTTGCTGTTCCGGTGGGCCGTTCGCCGCCCTTGGCCACTGGTTGGCTGGCGACTTCGGTACCTCGTTCGCCGCTGTGATCTCGCCTCCTCGTACTCGGCCGCTCTCCTCCTCAACGACTGGAGCGTCCCTCGTTGGCGAATCCGGTGTGGCGGGCCGGTACTGACTCGTCGCTGCTTCCCAAATCGTCTGATCTCTGTTGCTCGGGGTTCGCGGCGGGCTCGTCTCTCACTCTGGACCTTGGGGCTGTTCGTGTTCGCTCATGTTGGCGTCGTGTGTCGTCACAGTTTATTTTCTTTAATCTTTGATGTGTTGGCGGTTTTTAACTGTGACGGGATCCAATGGAGTTGGCAGTTTGGACCCCGACCGGTGTGTGTGTGTTTGGTATTATACGCGTCGCTGCATCCATAGGCTGCTGAAAGGCTGTGGTGTCTGAATATAATATAATAGGCTGGAGGCCATTGGAATAATTCAGTTTTAGACTTAGTTGTTATAATCACAGAACATAATAATAGCACAGTCAGAATATAATAACACAGTAATGATGACGGTTAAAAACCGTTCCGGCCTCACAACTCTACAGATTACCAACTGAATCATAATCCACAAGTACAACAGTTATATATTATTAACACATATTAATCACAGCTACTGTATTGAGTGGCCTGGCCAGTAGATGCGTTCCAATCACCTGTTTTCCCCTACCATCGTTGGCTAATCCGATTAATTACCATCATCGCTACTCCCTGTTGCCACTATCCCCACGTGCTAGCCCTGCTAGCCCCTTTGTCCCCCTGAGATGGTTTATGACCTCTCAACTTTCTTTGTGGCTGGCGATGAGTATCGCCTAAATTGGTTGTTAGTTCACATTATTATTGGTAATGTCACCTTCCCAATTATAATTGGTAAAATGCCACTTCGCCCATTTTCCGCTGGGTAGTGCAGGGAATTGAATCCGCTTACAAATACACAATAATAGTAACATAAATAACATAGAGAAAGGTGAGATTTAAAGTACACTCAAGAAAGAAATCCTACACTCAATATTATCACATTGAATACACCGAAATATTACCAATAACCACTAAACATCTGGCCGCACTAATATTATCACATCAACTAAGGCCCTTGTATGTACACTTCAAAATACCAGGTACTCATCCCGGCTGTGAGTATGGTGCCAATTCCCAACCAATATTGTCCCCTTTGTTCGTACAACAATGATTACTGTATACACATTATACCATCCTACACAGTACTGTACAGTATTTCAACCACCACAATACAATTATTTACATAATTACATCGTCATAATGATGATGGGGTGATGATAACTCCACCTACTGGCTCCAGAAGTCGAGGAAATCCTGCCAAGTACCTAACTGATCTAGACTTTGCTGATGACTTAGGAGTACTCTCAGAATCACTAGAGGGAGCCCAACGGCTCCTCAGCTCATTAGAACATGCTGCTTCTAGTGTTGATCTTTTTATTGACTCCAGAAAGACCAAAATTTTGACAGTTAACTTTGAAAGTCCTCAGCAAGTCTCTGATCGGATGAGCATAAGCTCAAAAGATGGTATGCTTGAGCATGTGGATGAATTCTGTTACCTGGGATCATGGATCCAGAAGTCAGGTGAGGACCTTCGAATACGTAAGGGAAAGGCATGGGCAGCCTTGAATAGGCTTTCCAGGATTTGGAAGTCACCGAGAATTAATCGGAAACTTAAGGTCCGATTATTTAGAGCAGCAGTAGTTCCAGTACTCCTCTATGAGAGTCCATGCTGGGCTCTACTGCTGAGGACACCAAATCTCTGGATGGCACATTCACAAGAATGCTACGCCGGGTCCATTGTGTCAAGTACAATGCACACATCTCCAACCAGACACTATATAACATTGGAGGTGTCTCATTGGTTCCCCCATGCTTGACACTAGAACAAAATCGCCTCCGCTTTGCAGGACATCGCTTTCGCCGTGAGGACCAGCCAGTGCATAATCTTGTACTTTGGCAGCCTCATGGAGTGAATAAGCTTGGTGGACAGCCCATGACTTTCTTGAGACGTATCTTAAAGGATACTGGCCTTGAAGATGCGGATGATCTAGCAAATGTCATGTGTGATAGGGAGTTGTGGCGGTGCAATTTTGTCGATAAGCCGGCACAGCATTCTTAAAAATGCAGCTGCAATGCAGCATGCCGATCCTAGTAGTAGTATACAATTATTGCATCTTTTGGCTTCGCTAATACGCAGTGTCTAAATGGGTTCGGCCGTTTACATTGCTTCCTCACACTTTGTTTGTTCATCACTTCAACACACTTAGTCATACCGCACTATAATTCAATCGGTAGCCAATATTACATCCACTGTTATTACCCATGCAATTATGCCCTTCATTGATTTGGTATTATTCGCTCACAGATGGATGTAATGCTGCTGGAGAAATGCTTCTTATTCCTCTATATGGTGGCCGAAAGGATGAGAAGATCGATATGCTACGGTATCGGAAGTTCAATGAGAATGTATCAACGCGATCTAGTAGCATAGATACTGTACTATGTACTAGTCTCCTATGTACTGTACAGCAGTACATTCTACTATACATAAGTACAATGGCAATACAACTTTACTAAACTAACTAATAATTATTTTTACTTTACATTTTTAATAATAATAACAATATGAATTATTTACATGGGCGACGAACCACGTGCCAAACACGTGCCATCTTTATATTAGAGGCATGAAGACACGCAGTTATGAAACAGTTATGAAACACAGGAAACAAACGCGTGATCACGCAAGATCTACAATGTATCAACTTGGCTGAACTTTGTAGGTTAGATTATTGATTTGTCGATTAGGTTGGCTACATCGGTTAACCAACTTCGCTCTTTGTACTGGTAAATGAACTCTTCCTGTAGTGTCAGATTTGTTCGCGTAAGTAAGTCTTATAAAGGAAGAGCAACTAACAGATAAGGTGATTGTGACACATACGTAAACACACTCATGTCTATAGTAGTATACTGAAGTGGATTTGTATTTAAATATTTGCCGTTTATAAAGTCAATCTCCTTAGACTGGCTATTTAATAAGAATAATAATGGTGATTCATTGTCAGTGCACTAATAATGGTGATTCATTGTCAGTGCACTAATAATGGTGATTCATTGTCAGTGCACCAATTATGTTAATTTAACTAAAGTATAATTATTATTTATTTAATTATCATTAGTTGTATTATTTGAATCGAGGAAATCCTGCCAAGTACCTAACTGATCTAGACTTTGCTGATGACTTAGGAGTACTCTCAATTATTATTTATTTAATTATCATTAGTTGTATTATTTGAATCGAGGAAATCCTGCCAAGTACCTAACTGATCTAGTCTAGACTTTGCTGATGACTTAGGAGTACTCTCAGAATCACTAGAGGGAGCCCAACGGCTCCTCAGCTCATTAGAACATGCTGCTTCTAGTGTTGGTCTTTTTATTAACTCCAGAAAGACCAAAATTTTGACAGTTAACTTTGGAAGTCCACAGCAAGTCTCTGATCGGATGAGCATAAGCTCAAAGGATGGTATGCTTGAGCATGTGGACGACTTCTGTTACCTAGGTCATGGATCCGGAAGTCAGGTTAGAACTTTCGAATACATAAGGGAAAGGCCAGGACAGCCTTGAATAGGCTTTCCAGGATTTGGAAATCACAGAGAATTAATCGGAAACTTAAACGATTATTTAGAGCGGCAGTAGTTCCAGTACTCCTCTATGGGAGTCCATGCTGGGCTCTAACTGCTGAGGACACCAAATCTCTGGATGGCACATTCACAAGAATGCTACGCCGGGTTCATTGTGTCAAGTACAATGCACACATTTCCAACCAGACACTATAAAACATTGGAGGTGTCTCATTGGTTCCCCCAAGCTTGACACTAGACCAAAGTCGCATCCGCTTTGCAGGACATTGCTTTCGTCGTGAGGACCAGCCAGTGTATAATCTTGCGCTTTGGCAGCCTCATGGAGTGAATAAACATGGTGGACAGCCCATGAATTTTTTGAGACGCATCTTAAAGGACACTGGCCTTGAAGATACGGATGATCTAGCAATGGCATGGGTGATAGGGAGTTTGGCTGCGCAATTTTTTCGAAAAGCCGGCACAGCATTCTTATAAATGCAGCTGCAATGCAGCATGCCGATCCTAGTAGTAATAGTAGTATTATTTGAATTATTATATTATTAGACCAAATAATTGAAGTTGGTCTTAACTTTAGGCTTGTTACGTGTATTGTAGTAGGCCTACTGTAAATGTTCGTGGGTCTTTCGCGCAGCACGAGGCTCAGATATGAGATACAAATTAAAATTGAGCTATCTATCACAAAAATCGGTATTTAAGAAATTTAACCACGTCGTCAACATATAAAAAATGAGGGCAAAGTACCCTTCAACCCGCCTTACAATCTGCACCCCAACCCAAAGCCGCACAGAGGACTGATAAAAATTAATGAATTGATGACAAGAAGGTATTATCAGAAAATTTGTGTTTTAAAAGTAGCATATTTTAAGCTTGGAGGATAGCCAATTTGTAAGAAATATTAAAACTTACCTTATGCCGATAGTATTGATACTGATGTATTAAATTACCATGTCAATGTCTCAACGAAATTATTTAGCTAATTATTATTCTAAAGAATCACCATTAAATACTCAGCCAATCATTTTGAGAAATACAATAAGCCAGCTGTCTTATTTGTAATCCCACTAATTCAAAACCTCTCAACACATGGGGAGGATTGGCAGAGGCCATCCTACTTAAAATGCCCTTGTGAAGTCGAAAACAGGTAAACATATTCAATACTTACTGTATATACTGTAGGGTAGTTTTATTAAACGATAAACTCATCATGTGGGTAACTCATTGTCCAAGATACCAGATTACGGATTAAAGAAGATTAAGGCATCTTTCGGATGTGAACTTTAGTTACTGTATTTACTTATTTATTGGCCTCACAATTAACATTCGCGCAATGCCAAGTGGAAATTGGGATTAATGTGAATACATTTCTACACACCACTTACACCAGTACAGTCAGGAATACCTTGAAATTTGAGTTAACTTTATCAACAACCCCAATATATAGTGCAGTGTGGACAGGACATTGTCCGGTCTGCCGGTGTTTGTTAGACACCGCTTTATGTAACCGCAAAAGGAGAAAAGTACACGGTACCAAATTATTTCGCTCGATTCAGGGGTATTGCAGGATTTCTGTGTATTTCTTATATGAAATGATTCCTCAATTCATCTCACACCACATTGCACATTACTTTACTCCTTTATAACGATGGCGCATGTATTGTGAGTTACCCGTTATTAGTTAATTCAGTAGTTTGTGTGGCAACTTGGAAAGTAGACAGGTATAAAGGGGAAGAGAAGGTGAGTCCATGTAATTCAAACAAAACGTAGCGGTTTATTTATATTTAAATGTTTGTCAGAAACAACATTAGCCATCAGCAACCTGTCTCCTTTCCTATGTAAATGTTTTCTTGGCTATTCTTACTAAGTAAGTAACTTCCGCGACCGCGATGTATAGAGATAATAGACAGTTTCAATTGTTCAATCCTTTTAAAGTACAATGTGTATTATCTGGCAGGGTTGGGCAGCAAACAACATCACCCTTCCACTGTTATAGTAAAACCACACAGCCTAGCTGGAGAGGGGAGGAGGACATTTCGACCTTACTTGCTACTTTATCACAGTAGGTAGCTAGTGGATTGGTCAGTTGGTATTACAATCCTATCTGCTCTGGCATGCGAGCTAAAGCTAAGCTTGGCTTGGCAATATCAAATATGGGGTGATATCTGAGCGCAGCTGACCATTGGCCTAAATTTTATATTTCGATGATGTGGTACTGTACAGTAGCTACAGATTCTGCAGCTAGGGAGGGCACATGCCATGTAATCACGCTTCGACGCCAAGCCAGCAATATAAAGAGTTAATAGACAATAGGACACCACCAAAATCATGAATTTTCCATGGCAGAATTGGAAGATTGGAGTACAATGTTAAGTTAGTTATTTGATTAGTCAGTTAGTTAGTAAGATAATTCCGTAGTTAGTTATCATATCATTCTTATCATTCATCATACAGTCATATCCGAAACCACGCCTATCAGCCTATCTGTCTGCCTGTCCTGTCAGCCTGTACCTGGAATTTTGAGTTAGGCCTAGTTTATTACTGTAGGCCTATTAGGCCTACCGGTACTTACTACACCACAGCTGTACAGCAGTACAGTGACAGTACACATCAGTCAGTCAGTGTTATCTGCTATTCACTACAACTGCATTCTGTACGTTACAGCGTTAGCTAGCACAGCAAAGAAAAACAGGCATCTGGCTGTCAGCTGTTATCTTTGTTGACTTCTTCAAGGCTGCAAGGCCTTTGATTCAGTCTCCCGCTCACGTATGTTCAGCATACTTTCATTATACAGTCTGACAGTTATATGGGATTCCTGATGAAATTATTGCAGCAATCAGATCAGTACCGGTACCGTATACGATGGTTCGACAACATTTGTGCATTACATCATTATTCCTACCTTAAGATTTAGTTTCAAAGTGCAGCCAAATTTTGCCGAGGAAACCCTACTAAAATAATTAGCTAATTAAATATAATATAATTAGTTAACTAATTTAATTAAAATTATTAATTAACTTAATAAAATATTTAGGTAACTAGTAACTTCTGAACTTAATATAATAATTAATGCAATAATTAATTATCTTAATAAATAATTAATTATCTTAGACATAGACCTACCTAATGTGTGTACCTACTGTCAGACTTTGCTGCTTTGTAATGAAATAATGAATATCCTACAGTCCTAAGAAAATAATTGATTAACTTACCAGTAAGAAAATAATAATTACTGTACTGCAGTACTATGACTGTCATATTAAATAAAATAATTTATCAACTTACTGGTAAGAAGAAAATACTTTATTGTCTTAAATAAAATAATTAATTACGCAGTACTGCTTGGCTGCTTGGTAACTGACGAAAATAATTAATTGTGCAGGCGCACTGGTAACTTAAATAAATAATTAATTAACTTCGGAAAATAATAATTATCTTATTTTATTAACTCCTCCAGTCCTCCTAGCTAAGCACTAAGTACTGAAGTACCGTAGTCAGGCAGGCATTCAGCACTCAGGCTCAAGCAGTCAAGCAGTCTTTGAAACTTAGCTTATTACAGCTATTACTCTTACACTGTCAATCAAAAGCACCCTGTTGTTGTTGTAGGTTTACTCAAGGCTGTATTTCCTTGCATGTAGCCGCATTATATCCAGCCCTCAGATGAGTGTCCGAGATTGCTGTCGGCGGCTTTGATCATAAAACAAGCTGGATAAAATTTACAAACTCCCCAAGCCACCCCTCAAACGGGTGGAATTTAGCCCAGAAGAACGAATTAGGACACCCATTAAAGGGCTGGGTTGTCCACCCGTCTAACGGGTGAAAGTTCCTAGCTGAAATAGGACGAACAAATTTATATACCGGTAGGCCTACCCAGGGTTCAACAGAAGGCACTTTATGGGGCCGAACCGAACCGAACCGAAGCAGGGCCAACTTCGGGCCGAACCGAACCGAATCCGAACCGAAGTTCAGAAAGTTAGCAAGTTATGGTCATAAAATCGTATTTACGTCACTATTGTGGCTGACTGGCAGTGGCAGACTGGTACCTATTTGGTCTGCGGACTTAGCAAGAAAGCTATGATTAATTAAAAAAATAAGTACTACAAAATAAAATGGCAATATTTACATTACTGTACATTACTAACCTACTGACCTAAACTACTGTGTACTTACTGTACTGCTGTATGCACCACATTATCACCGGTAGTAAGCCGTACAGTAGTGACATCAAATTTAGAAAACCTCACTAAAAGTACAGGTAGTCTTTGTAATACTATTTATATGAGGTAGTAGGTATATTTGGTATTATGTATCAAAGTTATGATTAATTAAAAAATAGGTACTACAATAAAATGGCAATGTTTAGCCTAACCTAAACTACCAGACTACTGTATAATTAAGCTAATTTTTAAACTACAGCCCAAGTAAACTGGAAACAATTAAAAAAGTAATGCCATTTAAATGGAAGTTCAGTCCAAAATTAAGGATGTAAACGTTAAGCAGACAGTGGTGCAGACACCTGGTGCGGACAGTGGTGCAGACACTGGTGCAGACGGTGGTGCAGCGTGCAGACAGAGGTGCAGACACTGGTGCAGACAGTGGTGCAGACACTGGTGCAGACTGCAGACAGTGGTGCAGACACTGACTGACTGGTGCAGGCAGACAGTGGCTCAGACAGTGGTGCAGCGTGCAGACACTGGTGCAGAGAGTGGTGCAGACACTGGCAACTGGTGCAGACAGTGGTGCAGACACTCTGGTGCAGACAGTGGTGCAGACAGTGATGCAGACACTGGTGCAGACAATGGTGCAGACAGTGGTTCAGACAGTGGTGCAGAAAGTGGTGCAGACACTGGTGCAGGCAGTGGTGCACACTGGTGCAGACACTGGTGCAGACAGTGATGCAGACACCTGGTGCGGACAGTGGTGCAGACAGTGGTGCAGAAAGTGGTGCAGACACCTGGTGAAAATACTGAAATACCAGAGTACCACAAAACACAATACCACCAGGCACTATTATATTATATTTTATCATAAAATTTATTATCTACAAATATGCGAGTAACTACTGAAAGGTTCTACATGAAGTAGGGAGGACTGTATGTAGTACATGAGGGGCTGAGGGGTGCGTGGGGGTGAATGTGCCCTAATTAACAAATAATTATAAGTGGTGTGTACCGTACGAAAGTAATTAATCGGTATTCCCGTTTTCATATAAACAATAATGTCTATAAATTGTAAGCAGCAATGTCTCCAAGGAATAAGGTTTAAGCGACAGTGTTTGATTGTTTATACATGACCTACCTTATACAGAGTATGTTTAATTTGTTTACCTTTACTGGAGCCACTTGCTTATTACTGTATAATAAAACGAGCTCATTAAGTTATTGTCTCATGCTGGGGATATACATTCACTGTAAGGTTTCACAGTCTCACAGGTCTACAGTAAGGTCTCAGGAATTCTTAGCCCGCGAGTATTCTTAGCCTGCGAGTATTATTGGCCCTTGGGTATTCTTAGCCCGCATAACAATAACGTTTATTGTTTTGGTTCCCCCAATACTCCTCAGAAACCTGCTCCTTTACTAAACTGCTCCTTTACTAACCTGCTCGCCCCTTTACTGTCTGCAACAGTGTCTGCACCACTGTCTGCACCACTGTCTGCACAGTGTCTGCACCACTGTCTGCACCACTGTCTGCACCAGTGTCTGCACCACTGTCTACACCACTGCCTGCACCAGTGTCTGCACCACTGTCTGCACCAGGTGTCTGCACCACTGTCTGCACCACTGTCTGTACCAGTGTCTGCACCACTGTCTGCACCAGTGTCTGCACCACTGTCTGCACCAGTGTCTGCACCACTGTCTGCACCAATGTCTGCACCACTGTCTGCACCAGTGTCTGCACCACTGTCTGCACCACTGGCTGCACCACTGTCTGCACCTCTGTCTGCACCACTGTCTGCACCACTGTCTGCACCACTGTCTGCACCACTACTACTACTAGGATCGGCATGCTGCATTGCAGCTGCATTTTTAAGAATGCTGTGCCGGCTTGTCAACAAAATTGCACCGCCACAACTCCCTATCACCCATGACATTTGCTAGATCATCCGCATCTTTAAGGCCAGTGTCCTTTAAGATGCGTCTCAAGAAAGTCATGGGCTGTCCACCATGCTTATTCACTCCATGAGGCTGCCAAAGTACAAGATTATGCACTGGCTGGTCCTCACGGCGAAAGCAATGTCCTGCAAAGCGGAGGCGATTTTGTTCTAGTGTCAAGCTTGGGGGAACCAATGAGACACCTCCAATGTTATATAGTGTCTGGTTGGAGATGTGTGCATTGTACTTGACACAATGTACCCGGCGTAGCATTCTTGTGAATGTGCCATCCAGAGATTTGGTGTCCTCACCAGTTAGAGCCCAGCATGGACTCCCGTAGAGGAGTACTGGAACTACTGCTGCTCTAAATAATCGGACCTTAAGTTTCCGATTAATTCTAGGTGACTTCCAAATCTTGGAAAGCCTATTCAAGGCTGCCCATGCCTTTCCCTTACGTATTCGAAGGTCCTCACCTGACTTCCGGATCCATGATCCCAGGTAACAGAAGTCGTCCACATGCTCAAGCATACCATCCTTTGAGCTTATGCTCATCCGATCAGAGACTTGCTGAGGACTTTCAAAGTTAACTGTCAGAATTTTGGTCTTTCTGGAGTTAATAAAAAGACCAACACTAGAAGCAGCATGTTCTAATGAGCTGAGGAGCCGCTGGGCTCCCTCTAATGATTCTGAGAGTACTCCTAAGTCATCAGCAAAGTCTAGATCAGTTAGGTACTTGGCAGGATTTCCTCGACTTCTGGAGCCAGTAGGTGGAGTTATCATCACCCCATCATCATTATGATGATCTAAGGACATGCGTAGAACATAGTCAACCACAATAATGAACAAGAATGGTGCAAGTGTGTCTCCTTGGAGGACGCCCCATAACACTTCAAATGGTTCTGTGTCACCGTCAACAGTAGACACAAATGTTGTCGAACCATCGTATACTGATCTGATTGCTGCAATAATTTCATCAGGAATCCCATATAATGAAAGTATGCTGAACATACGTGAGCGAGAGACTGAATCAAAGGCCTTGAAGAAGTCAACAAAGATAACAGCCAGATGCCTGTCTTTCTTTTTTGATAACTCTTCAATTATCCTTCTAAGTGCCAAAATGGGCTCCATGGTCCCACGACCTTTACGGAACCCATTCTGATTTCCACGTAGCAGTCTCTCAATGGGATCCCTGATGCGATTTAATAGAATTCTATTGTATAGTTTTGCAGCAATCGAGATCAATGAGATTCCCCGAAAAGAACCATAGAGTGTTAGGTTGCCCTTCTTGGGAACTGGCACCAACTTATTTGTTTTCATTTCTTGTGGGACTCTTGTTGTACGGTACATGTCTACTATGATGGGATAGATGAGCTTTAAACACTCAGGTATTTTAAAGACCTCAGGGGGAACACCATCTACTCCACTGGCACGATTGGTCTTAATGCTCTTTGCAGCAGCCTTCACTTCTGCAAAGGAGATATCGCCAATGGGAATATCTGGGAGTACAGACTCAGACACTTTTACTTCTATAAAGTTATCAGGCAATACCCTGTCATTATTGAGGAGCTTTTCAAAGTGGGCTTTCCAACCATTAAGGCGATCGGCTGGTGATTCAGCCTTAACCTTGGTGGTTGGTTGGCTTTTCCGCCCAGTAAGCAGATTGATCGATTTCCATGCCTGGGATGATTGCCTGCTGTCATCAGCATCATTGATGGCATCAACCTGTTGGTTTATTAGCTCCTGTAGATTAACAGAGTACTGCCTGTTCAGGGACCTAGATGCAGCTTTAACTGCATTCTTGGCCGCTGTAGTCTGTTTGAGTCGGGACTCTTTCTGCGCCTTATGAAGGTCATTTCGGCACTTCTGAATTTTGTTGTCAGTCCAGGGGGCCCTTTTCCTGTTTCGAGGGTATACAGGAACTGTTTCTGCAGCTGCTAACTTAACTGCTTCTGTAAAGGCAGTATAGCCCTCACAGTGATCTGCCGCCTCAGAGGCAAGAGCCTCATACCTGTTGCTCAGCTGTAGTGTGAAGCTGGATCTCACACTTGGCTGTTGCAACAGAGAGGACCAGTCATGTCGTGGCAAGGCAGGTTTCGTTGTTCTGCTAGCACGCAGACTAAGTCTTACCTTGGCCACAATAAGGCGGTGATCACTGGAGAAGGGTCGAAGTGTAAATGCATTACAGTCTTGTATAGAGCTCCTGTATTTCCTACGAAACAGAATATGGTCTATCTGGGACTTGTGACCACTGGGTCCACTATGAGTCCACAGCTTTCCAGTTCGCTTCTTGAACTGGGTTCCAGCCGAAAACAATCCATTTCCAGAGATAAAATCCTGAAGATGGACAGAATTTCGGTTAACACTATTGCTATAGACCCAGGGCGATGTAGATGATTGATGCAGACTTGCATTAAAGTCTCCCAGGAATGTTAAGAATGCATGCTGATCCACTCCATCAGTTGCTGCTTGTAGATTGTGGTAGAAATTTTCCACCTCTTCTACAGGGGCAACACTAGTTGGAGAGTAGCACACAATCAGAACCACCTTAGGAAACTTCTTAGCCAGTCTTCCAGAACATGAGAAGTGGCAACGGATGATGCGGTTAGAGATTTGGTCTATTTTGTCCAATGCTGCATGTGCAGTTGGATTCATCAATAGACCAATTCCACCATTGCCACTATCATCTGCTGACGCGAGGGCGAGTCGCCAACCGCCCCCCATGTCCTTAATCAGAACATCATCAGTCTGTCCAGTCTGCATTCGGTGCTCTTGAACACCCACTGCGCTAAGAGAAAGCTTATCTGCCAAGGCAGTCAGCTCACCTTGTCGCATTGGGGACCCGAGTGTTAGGGTGTTTACTGAGGCTAGTCTAGTGACTTGCCTCAGATTCACCAATGGCTTTGTTGGTCGGGGTGGAACATGAGAGTAGCCTCCAACTCCAGAATCCCTCTCCCCATCACAATCTGGCCTCCCTGGTGACCCAGGGTTTGGGCCAGAAAGGTCATCAGGAAAGGGACTCAAAGAATTGTTGGCTGCTCTCTCTCCAGTAGGGGGTGAGACAGGCAGCCGGTCAGGAGTTAACTGACGCCTGTGAGGCCGATTGTGTCCGGTAATTCCACTGGCCTCTAGTGGCCGGACCTCCGCATTGCTAATGTAATCCATAGTGGGGGTTGGGGGGTGCTTTTTTGCCGAGTCAGCTCTCGGGGCAAATACCACACCCTGGTTTGCCATTCCACAGGGTGGGTGTCGCAATGGAGTCAGATATGAGGCCCATCACCCATATCTACTCTGGCGTACATGACCCACCATTGGCTGTTGCAGCTCATCTGCTGGGTCATGCCCTGTACCCTTGCTGCCAGGTGCAGGTCGCAGTGAAGTGCCCTCAGAGTGGACATGAGAACACTCTACTCCTAACCAGCCATTGGTAGATCACCATCTGCCTGGTCAGGCCATATACCCCTGCAGCCAAGTATATGGGTCCTTAATCCAGGACCAAGGGCGTCCTTATCCCAGAACGAAGGGGGTCCTAGTTACAGGACCAGATTTGCCCTAGTAAGAGGGTCTATGCAGCTACAGGTGGCACCTCCTTTATGCTGCATGGAGGTGGCAAGTTTTCTTGATCAATGACCTAGAATACCTGACCTGACCTGACCTGTCTGCACCAGGTGTCTGCACGACTGTCTGCACCAGGTGTCTGCACCAGTGTCTGCACCACTGTCTGCACCAGTGTCTGCACCACTGTCTGCTCCAATGTCTGCACAGCTGTCTGCACCACTGTCTGCACCACTGTCTGCACCAGGTGTCTGCACCACTGACTGCATCACTGTCTGCACCACTGTCTGCACCACTGTCTGCTCTGCACCAGTGTCTGCTTAACGTTTACACCCCAAAATCAATTAGTACAACGATGGACAGATTGATTAGTCTTACTGTCTTCTGGTCTTAGCTCAATCAGTCAATGTAATACTTGGCATGCTTGGAATATTTAGCAAAGTTTGCTCCGGGCTTCTGCAGTATCAATTGCAGAAGCCGAACCGAACCGAAATTGCCAAACTTCGGCCCGAACCGAACCGAAGCCGAAGCTTCTGTTGAGCCCTAGGCCTACCGTATTTAAAAACTTGATTTAATTATAGGTTGCATTTTTAAAACTTATATTTAATTATTTGGTTAAAATTAAAAGAAAGTTAAAAATTATTATTATTTTATTATTATTATTAAACACGGTGAAATATTATAAAAATGTTAACACCGGAGAAAAACAACAAGGTACACTTACGGTAAAACCAGGTACACTAATAGTTGAATTGAAATCAGAAAAACACGAATAAATAAAATTGTGACCAATGCATCTTAAGAAAATAAAAACGGACAGTACTTACTAAAGAGTGAAATCAAGCGGAAATTTAAACGGAAATGAAGTAAAAATATTGAAATTATGCATGTAAATACTATAAACAGTACATTAGAGCAGCATATTATTAAAAATTTACAAATCTTATAAAAACGTAACAATATGCCATATTAAATTAAAAACGTATACATGAGTTCCAAGTAGTGCAGTAGAACAAATGACATTATTACAAATATAGATATAGAAGGCAGATAACAATTAATAGTATGTAGAAATTATAATAGATATGATAAAAACATAAAGTAGAACAGATAAAAACATATATTATATTTACAGATAAAATTACAATAATTACACTAAATTCCGGTTAAACTTACAAAAAGAAAGTAGGTTAATTTCTTTGAGTCTTAGAGAAAATAACAGTTTATTATGGCAATTTACAACTTCAGCTGGAAGCGAGTTCCAAATGGGCACCACTCTATGGGAAAAATTATTTTTGCACATCTGCAAGCGCGACTGTTTATGAAACAGTTTACGGTCGTGACCTCTCAACCCACCCCTAGGGGCCAAGGTAAAGAAGTCAGCGAAGTTTAGGTCGACTTCGTTGTTCGAAAGAGCGAAGGTCATCTTGAGGTCAAAAATTATGCGGCGCACTTCCAGGGGTTGAAGTTGTAATACGTTAATTCGATTCAAATAGCCTACTGTACAATCCAAATTACAACGTTTAAAAAGGCGACGCGTAAAATATCTCTGTACCCGCTCAAGTAAGTCTATACTATTACCGATTATATCAGGCAGGTCATTAATAAACAACACAAACAATATTGGGCCAAGTACGCTACCTTGAGGGGTACCGGATAGTACATAGCAGACATCGGAAAAACTATTTCCAACAACAACACGTTGGCTACGATCAGATAAAAAAGCCGATAACCACAATAGTAAATCTCCAGATATACCATATTATGCCGATAATTTAGATAATAACTTCCTATGTACAACAGAATCAAATGCTTTCGCAAAATCAATATAAATTGTGTCCGTGCTCTGTCGACTATCTAATAAATTGCACCAATCAGTTGTACATGTACATTCCAATAATTGAGTACAGGTAGACCGTTTCTTTAAGAACCCATGTTGCGATTTAGATATGAGTTTATGAGAATATAAATAATCGAGCAATTTGTCCTTTATACACATCTCCATAATTTTGCATGCAATACAGGTCAAAGAAACAGGTCTGTAATTGTACGGGTCGGCAGCATCCCCCTTCTTATAGATTGGAACAATGAATGCTGTTAACCAAATAGAAGGTAGACAATGGCTACTAAACGATATTTGGAAAATGGCCGCTAGAGGAGCTGCCAAGCACCGTGATAATCTAGAGAAGATAATACTGGGGAAACCATCAGGCGTACGACTCCTATGTATTAAATTACAGAATTAAGAAAGAACAGTAAAGCCGCGAGTAAAAACTATTAAATGTACAGAGTTAAAAACGTCGATTATATAGGATCAAAGTAGATAAACAGATAGATGCAGTTTGTCAATTAGTTATTAAGTAGCATTCAGTATCATTCAGTATCATTTAGTAGCCTACCCTACTGTCAGACTGTAGTACTGTACTGTAGTATGGTAGTAGTACATTACATAGTAGTACTGCCCTTCAGCCCTTACTGCCTTAGTCTGTTAGTAGTCTTCTCCCTGTCTCTGCTTATGTCAGTATGTAGGCTAAACCATCAGCATCAATTCGTTGTTCAAATAATTTCATCAAGAGGGTGCTGTCACAACTGCTGATGGAAGCGAATTCCACACCGGAATATTTCTTATAGTGAAATATGTCTGATGCACTACTACTAGGATCGGCATGCTGCATTGCAGCTGCATTTTTAAGAATGCTGTGCCGGCTTGTCAACAAAATTGCACCGCCACAACTCCCTATCACCCATGACATTTGCTAGATCATCCGCATCTTTAAGACCAGTGTCCTTTAAGATGCGTCTCAAGAAAGTCATGGGCTGTCCACCATGCTTATTCACTCCATGAGGCTGCCAAAGTACAAGAGTATGCACTGGCTGGTCCTCACGGCGAAAGCAATGTCCTGCAAAGCGGAGGCGATAAAAAGACCAACACTAGAAGCAGCATGTTCTAATGAGCTGAGGAGCCGTTGGGCTCCCTCTAATGATTCTGAGAGTACTCCTAAGTCATCAGCAAAGTCTAGATCAGTTAGGTACTTGGCAGGATTTCCTCGACTTCTGGAGCCAGTAAGTGGAGTTATCATCACCCCATCATCATTATGATGATCTAAGGACATGCGTAGAACATAGTCAACCACAATAATGAATAAGAATGGTGCAAGTGTGTCTCCTGGTTAGATTTCTCCTGATATAGATTTCTGGCAAGATGCAGGCGGCTATTTGAATGAGGAGTTAACAGTTTCATGGAATGGCCCCTTGTTCTACCATTGTTGTTGAGCTGAAACAGATTATGGTTGCTAAGCGGGCTACGACCACTTAATATTTTGAACATTTCGACCAAATCGAAGTAAATTCGCCGTTCTTCAAGTGATCGGGTCTTCAGCAACTCCAGTCTCGCAGCGTAGCTCAAATCTTGTAAACCAGGTAAATAGCGTGTAAAGTCACGCTGGACTCATTCTAATTTGATAATATCACCATTGAGAGTGGGGCTCCAGATCGGTCTATTATGTTCTAGAAAAGACCTTGCGTACACAGTAAACAACTCGAATTGAAATTTAGCACTCCTATGTTTGAAGGATCGTCGTATTTGGCAGCAAATTTTCTTTGCTTGACTATAGATATAAGAAATATGTTCGCTATAAAGAAGATCTGGAGACATTATAATTCCCAGGTCTTTGGACTCCTCAGAGTTAGACAAACGTTGCCCATTCATATAATAATCATTAGTAATGTGTGATCGTCCGGATTGCAGAGTTAAAACACAACATTTTCTTATGTTAAATTCCATCTGCCAGGTGTTAGCCCAAGCAGTTAGCTTGTTAATATCCTGTTGCAAGATTTTTGTATCATCGGATGATTTTAGTGGTCTGTATATTTTTGTGTCGTCAGCATAGAGTTTAAATATCGTATTTGAAGAAATGCCGATATCGGTAATGTATATATTGTGAATAATAATGGTGCAATTACACTGCCTTGAGGAACGGAGCTGGTTACACTTATAGAATCTGAAAGAATGCCATTAACAACAGTCCTTTGGATCCTGTTACTAAGAAATGCACCGAGCCATTTAAGTAAATCACCCTTAATTCCATATGATTCCAATTTAAAAATAAGTTTATTATGTGAGACTTTGTCGAAATCACAACAAAAATCTGTATATATAATCTCCACAGGTATACCATGGTTACGAAATTTTGTCCAATCAGTAGTTGCCTCTAACAGCTGAGTAAATGTAGAGTGGTTACGTATAAATCCATGTTGCTGTGAAGTTATTAATTTTGTACAAAGCAGGTAATTGGAAATTTCATTTCTGATAACCGTCTCCATCAGTTTTACTAGAAGGGACGTCAGTGATATAGGACAATAGTTCAGTAGTTACTGGCAACAGATCGTGAACCTTTGTTTTTATACACTGGGACCACATGGGCAAGCCGCCAAGTAGCCGGGACAATACCGAGGTCAAAAGACTGCTGAAATAATTTTGACAGCGACGAGGCTAACCAGGTACAAAGATTGCATAGTAACATAGCAGCAATTTTATCAGGTCCAAGTGATTTGTTTGTTTTCATTTTTGACAAAAGTTTATATAGTGTGGCATCATCAAATCTTATATCAGACAACACATCATTCAGGGGGTGTCTAGGAGGTGGTTTATAGATATTACCATTGTCAGTGGAAAAAGCACATTTGAATGTTTCATTTATTAAATTGGCACGATCCAGATCACTGATAACCGTTTCGCCATTATCATTCTTCATTGCAGGGATGGTGCTTCCTCTTACTAGATGTGATTTCACATATTTCCAAAATTTTCTAGAATTTTTGTGCTTCAATATGCGGTTTTCCTGTACCTACTTGTCTGTTTACCAAATAAATGGATTCTAGTGAGGCATTTAACCTTGAAAGGTTATGTTCTTGGTCAGAATTTCTTTCAGGGTTGTTTGATTCCATCAATTTAGTCTTCATTTGGTGAATACGGCGCAACAACTTCTTAACAGAAGGAATAATTTTCTTCTTGCTGTCATTACATAATGGGACACACTCCTCAGTGATGCAATTCAATATAAATTCCAAAGAGGCAAGGTTTGTATCAGGGTCAAAACTGTGTTGGATAACATCACACCACTTGATGTGTGATGCAATGCCGTATATTTTATTCCAGTTTGCCTTTGACCAGTCAGGTACTTTAGGGTGCATATTTTTAATTGATAAGGGAGGCAAAGTCCCAGAGTCAACCATATGATCACTTCTGATATCTTCAATGCCAAATCGATTGCCAACATTTCCAATCAAATAGGGATCACTACAAAATATCAGATCTAGGATACATACCACCAGCCACATGTGTCGGTTTATCAACAACCTGTGCTAAGTCTCTATCCAATGTAATATTAATTAGATTATCTACGGCAGCCGGGAATTTACACTCATTGCTATGTTTAGGTATATGCCAGTCAATACCACGGAGATTAAAATCTCCAACTATAACTGTTGGATTGTTGAATTCAACTTGGCAGAATAAATTCATGTCTGAAGCGAAACTGAACATATTTTCGGTTGTAATATGGGGAATGTATACATCACCGATGTGGATAGGCTTCTTATAAGCATTTAAATCAACCCAGATAGATTCACCAAGTGCATTTTCCTCATCCCGTGTTGCATTTAGTACTTTTGAAACAATTATTGCTACTCCACCACCACGATTTAGAGAGGGGCGGTCTCTTCTAAATATATCATAATCCTTTAATTCAGGGCAAGAAAAAAGATCATCCGATTCTTCTGGGAGAAGTTGAGTTTCTGTAAGGCAGATTATGAGAGGAGTCTCAGTGTAGAGGGAGACTAAGAACCGTAAAGGAACTATCTTATTTCTAATTGACTGACAATTTATACAAAATATCCTAGGTGTAAGTTTGACAATGGAATTTGAATTTATACTATACGAGTGTTTTCCTTATGATTATTAGCAGTACAGTCGACGGCTGAGTGAGCACTGTCTCAAATTTGTCTTGGTGGGAGTATAGATGTGTCCCTGATGACAGATGTCGGGGTGGAAGAGTTTTGAGCAGAAACTTCATGGTTATGGGTTGGTCCGATGTCAGAGTTGCAGTTTGCTAGGCGGCGCATATATTGCTGTTTAGCCTGGAATTTGGTAAGATCTTGATTGACAAACACATGAGAATGATCACTAGAATTGTGTAACTTCCTTTTGGATTTAAGGACTTTTGGACTTATGGTTTGTTGTCTTTCGACCCTCGACGGTACAGAATTTTGTCAACTGGGTTCGTGTCCCCATTTACAAGCTCAAACTCTTTTGATAGAAAGCCATTTACTGTATCAAGATCACTATTCACATTCGACGGGAGTGGTAGGCCAGAAACAACAATATTCAGTTCGCGTTTCTGTTGTTCCCTAACTTATCTTCCAACATCGTCAACAGATAGGTAAGTATCCATGGTACTGCTATTGCCGTGATGTGTTGAATGTTTATTCCGTCGATATTGAGATTGCCAATCATCATTCCTGGGATCAATGGGTGTATCCGTGTATCTGAACCCACGGCTTTCGTTACGGCTGATGTAAGTGAACTGATTTCGTTGGTTAGAGTATTTTGTAGATTTGTGACCAGTGTTTCCATTGATGGGTCCAAATCAGACTTTATAGAGAGTTTTCCTTTGCTTTCACATTTAGGCCCTAGTGCAAATTATTCTACAGAATTTACATTTACCTAGGATTTGTATTTCAGTGGAGGTGAGGTTCAGGCACGCACCATGAATCCACATACCGCAAATGTCACAGCCCAAGCAGTTGTTTCCAACCACCTTTTTGCAGCAGTGAGTACGTAGATTATTGTTGGTAGTCTGACAGCCAGTGCTGTGAGCCTCGAAGTCCTCTTTATCAATGAAGAATGCGGAGCAAATGTCGCAGTTGAATAGCTTTGACAAATCGATTCCCTTGGATGGGGATGGCTTTGTTGTAGACTTTATTCGTTCTTGAGCCATATATATCCAATATATATACTGTACCCGCGTACCGGTATATATAGTATATAGTAAGTACAATAGGCAAGGCAGTATGGAATAGCTATCAGGCTTTGCAATACAGTAACAAGCTAACAACTACT
Source organism: Nemertoderma westbladi (assembly GCA_032718475.1). NCBI lineage: Eukaryota > Metazoa > Xenacoelomorpha > Nemertodermatida > Nemertodermatidae > Nemertoderma > Nemertoderma westbladi. Next base: position 135,324 of record JAUCBJ010008575.1, on the reverse strand, counting down.
GCAAACGGTACTGTATGTGGTCAGGTTCCCCCGGCTTTAGATCCTAGAGCACCGTGTTGTACTTGTAATATAATTTGTTGTGTTGTTCAATTTTTCTGATAATTTGGTTTACCTGACAGCCTGAAATTGAAATTTCCCTTATTAACTCTTAGCAGCTAAGTGTATGTCAGTCAGTATGTACCGTAGGGGTAGGCCTAATACTGTAATAAAACAAGTTTCATTTGAAAACCGAAATCAGAAAGTGTTGTGAATGTTTAAATTTGTGAAGATTCGCAAAAATGTCAAAAATCGCTACTGGCAGACTGGTACATTGAACAATTGCAGAATTGAAGTCTTTGGTGATGCAATCTGATTTATTATATGTTCATGAGCTTTTATAGGCCTACTTGACTGCTTGACATAGTCCGATAGTTAATCTAAAATGTACTGTACGTACATGTACAAATTCCGAGCTGCTGTGCAAATGTGAAGACTAAACTGCGAATGGTTTTGTATGTCTGTATGTAGGCCTATACGATACCGGTAGGCCTACCTCATTAAAATATATAACAAAGAAAATTAGATGCGGATGGATTCAAATGCTCTGTACTGTAAATTTTTTATATACACCTCCAGCGAGGCGAGGTAAAAGATATATATATTAGTTAACCAGTTAACTATATCTGTATATAGCAACGATACAGCGTTACATAGGTTAAATTATATATTATTACAGCAAATAAGCACTGGGAATAGGAGCACAAATAGTATGTCTGTATGTTCTACAATGTGCCGCATGCCCACCAATCTGCCAATCCAATACCCATACTCAGATACTTGCAACTACATAACTTATGTCGAACTAAATACTATTTGTACTGTAATAGGTTCCGATGATGAGTTTTACCAAAAACTAAAAGTCAGATATGGTGGTATACCAAAATTATATAGTGTGTATGTACTGATACTGTGATATCAGGATATACAGATGTAGTTGGAATTGGAATTGGAATTATTTATTTGACAAACGAAGTAAAGTATAGACATACCGACATATAAGTAGATATAAACACAACCATTAAGAAAATTATATACTGTATGGTAAGGCAGAGTGCAAATTACGTACATAAATTAAATTAGATACAATTATTTTATTTCGGTTTGTAGTTCAAATTAAACAATTATATAATTCTGTCAGGCTAAAAACGTGTTTCGGTTAGGCAAGTGTATAAAAGTTAAAAAAAAAGAGGTGATAAATTCAGAAATATACCGAAAAATTAAGAAGGTTAAGGTGACGCACCATATTTGGGAATGCAAAAATAATTAAAAATTATAATATATTTTATACAGTATAGAGCAGTAATTACACGGCAGAGTAGAGTAAATAGTTCTGAATCGTCATAGTGAAAGCTTTGTTTGTCCAGGATTACCCTGAGAGACATAGTCTCATTTCCACAGGGGTCCTGTAGATTGGGGTTTAGAATAAAAGGTATAAGGTCGTGCTCTCGTGCAGGATAAAAATTCTAAAAAAATGTATAAATCAAAGATATAAAACATTTACTATTAAATAAAAATTCTAAAAATGGATCTTCAATCTTTTGTTTGAGTTAATGTGGAAAGTCAAATGATATAAAATATAAAATATAGATGGTAAAAAGTTATAAGTTACTTATATGACGACAATTCATTGGTGGATAAAAGTTCTAAAAAGTGATCCTTTAACTTATGCTTAAAACTTTCCACACTCCTAATTTCTTTGATCGCATTGGGGAGTTTATTCCACAGATATGGGCCAAGGTAGGCGAACGACTGTGTGGCTGCTACCGTGTGTTTCTGGGGTAGTAAAGCGTGTGCGGCTCCGTTGCGTAGGAGGTGAGAAGGTTCAGTAAAGATAACCATGTCGCGCATATAAGCCGGGGCTGTCTTTGCGTGGATATTAAACATGTGGGTTAATATTATCTGGTGGGTACGTTCAGTAATCGGAAGCCAGTTTATATCTACAAAATGGGCAGCACCAATATGCGCTCGAGAGTCAAGTCCCAGGCAGAACCTGATGCACTTGCGTTGGAGTGCATCGACTTGATTACGTAGACGACTCGCAGCACTCGGATACCAGCAAGGGGCTGAAAAGTCTATAAGCGGCTGTATCAGTGAGTTGCAAAGCAACCGACGCAGGGGTTTGTCAAGGACTTGCGAATTCCGATAAAGGAATTTGAGACATGCGTTTCCCCTGCGTATAATTTTATGTGCGGACTCCGATCCGGATAAGGTTGGATCCATCACTTATCCCAAGTACTTTATGGTATCTGTTGGTTCGAGTAGTTTATTTTTGTAGTAGACTTCGAGGCTTCCGGCTGATGCAATGCATTGGTGCGTTCCAAAAAGGAAGACCTCGAATTTCCCAGGGTGTATACTGAGGCGATTATCAACTGCCCAATCAGCTACGCGCGACAGAGTTTCAGTAAGGCATGCAGAAATTTCTTCGCAGTTGTCTCTGGCTTTGATGAGGTTGGTATCGTCAGCATACTTCAGTGCAGTGGCGGATTCGTGGCAGGCAGTTTTGGCTGGGCTGGCATTATTGACGTCGTTGGTCTGGGATGCTGTTTTCAACAAGGATTTGACAGGAGGCAAGGCAAGGTCTAAATCGTTCATATAGATCAGGAATAAGAGGACAGCAAGTAGGGCTCCTTGAGGAGTACCGCAGTCAATTCCAAGAGTTCTAGAACGAGAGTTTCCTACCTGGACAAACTGGGATCTGCCAGATAGGTATGATCGGAACCAGTTAACGCTATGTTCATCCAGGCCAATACACCTCAACTTGTGAAGCAGAATTTTGTGGTCGACCGTGTCGAACGCTTTTTGGAGGTCAATGGCAACCATCCCGACTATTTTCCCAGAATCCATAGCATCGCGGATGATATTGTCCAGATACATTAAGCAGGTTTGCACCGAGTGACCAGGTCGAAAGCCGGATTGTAGTAAATCTAGTATGTTGTTAGATATTAAATAGGGCATAAGTTGATCGAACACAGTTTTTTCTAAAACTTTTGACATGATGACTAATAATGATATGGGGCGGAAGTTTGTGTCATGGGTTAGTATTCCTTTCTTAAATGCTGGTGCAACTTTGGCAACCTTGTATGGGTCAGGGAACACGGCTGATTTTATTGATAAGTTCACAATATGAGTTAAGTAGTTTTCAATAATTGGGCATCCATCCTTTATAATTCTTGGACTAATAGAATCAGGCCCACTACTCTTGTGGATGTCGAGGCTCATAATGATTTTATTGATGTCTGAAAGATCTACGGGTTTCAAGGTGAAACTGCCTGGTTGGATTCCTTTTGCAGCATAGAACTCTTTAACAGCTACTCCATTGTAAATATTTGGTTGTGGTGATAGTTTGTCTACAAGGTTTTTGGCAGCGTTGGTAAAATAATGGTTCATATGATTTGCAATAACTTCAGGATCGGTAGCCAGGGAACCATCCTCAGTTTTGATGGCTGCTATTCTGGTCGAGATTTTGGCTTTTTTTGAAGGTGCCCCCAGCGACTTTAGTACTTTCCAGAGTTCTTAGCTGTTGCATTTATTGTGTTCCAGACAGGTTTTGATATATGAAGATTTAGCAGTTCTAATATGTAATGTAACATCGTTGCGTAGGCGTTTGTAAGAGTTGTAGTTAGTTGGCGTTCTATGGTGATGGAAAATATGTTGGGCTCTATTTCTAGCCTGAATCAGTGACATGATTTCAGGGGTGATCCATGACTCAGTTGATTGCTTGATGCGGATGCTCCTAATTGGTGCAATTAGGTCAAGTGTGTTAGTTAATTCATCTGTGAGAATTTTAGCTGCAGTTTCAGAGTTAGTTGTGGTCAGAATTTATGGCAAAGTAGAGTTATTTTTAAGGTGGTGGCAAAGAAGTTCTGGTGAATAACCTTTGTAAGATCGGCATTGACGGGTGACATGTTCTTTACTGGGAGTTGCTTTAGGACGTCTACGGGTAACAAAAACCATGTAGTGGTCACTTAAACCAACTTTCATCACTCCACTGTTTCTAATCAATTCTGATTTTGTGACAAATACATGGTCTATAGTTGTTTCTGAATGTTCAGATACCCGAGTTGGTTCAGTAATTATCTGTGTGAGTCCAGTTGAATTGCAGAATGCTTGAAGTTTCTTTCTGGCAGCCAATGTATTCGGATTATGTACATTAAGTGTATCACTATTAGTATCGCCCAAAATGAATACCTCTTTGTAGTTGGCAATATCTCCAAGAATGAGGTCAATATCATCGAAAAAAGATGTATCCCTTTCAGGTCGGTATATTGAGCCAATAAGTATTGGTTTGGTGTGTGGGAGATGGATCGTGCCAAATATGCACTCAGTTGTACATCTGATGCGACGTTGGAATTCTGAGAAAGGATGTGACTCCAAGACATATATGGCTACTCCGCCTCCATCACGTGATCTGTCATTCCTGAATAAGTTGTACCCAATTACTTCTACTGCTTTGTTGGTTACAGAATCATCCAGCCAAGTCTCTGAAAGAGTTAGAATGTCTATCTTGAGTGATTTTAAAATTACCGGTGAGGTTGTTCTTATGTCACGCGCAGGGCCACTAATTTATCAACTATTTAGGATTAGGCTAAATCCTGAATTTCATAAAAAACATAGAGTTAAATTTTAAAACTATGAAGCAACTTTAGTAGGCCTAAATATTGAAATATAATTTGATAATATCTGCTGATCTGTATAATACTGTAATACAGATATAATACAATTATATATCTTACATTGCAGCATTTTGAGTTAGGCCTACAATAATGAATTAAATGTAATAATTAAAACATTTAATTATTCGGTCACATTTAATAATTTGTATTTAGTAGCGTACCGTACTTGTACCGGTATTTACTGATATAATTAATAAATTGTTATTTACATACCCTATACTATATTGCATACTGATACAGTGATATATACTGATCGCTATTGGAATACCTGGAATAGCCTAAGCCCTAAAGGCGAATTTGTAAAAATATCTCCAAGAAGGATATAGGCCTACCAATTACGAGTATACAATTTTCTATTTACCAATACTAGTAACTAATTCGCGATGGCAAGTTCTAACTATCAGACGTTCGTGCGATGGTTTTGGAACGAAGAATTTTGGTTGCCTTTAGGGACATCGTGGGACCAGATGGTTAACCAACCCGGCAGCCACCTCTACTACCCACAAGCCACGGATCTGTGGCCGTCAATTCCTCTAGCGCTGGTAATCTGGGCGATACGCGCGATATTCTTCCGTTTCGTCGCCGAACCAACAGCGAAACACCTCGAACTCTCGCACACAACGCGTCTAGTGCGACCCAACGCGACCCTCGAACAAATCTACAGTGCCCAGCTGAAACACGAGGACGCGACGATCGCCAAGAAGATCGAATGGAGCGAATCCCGCGTGCGACGTTGGTTCCGACAACGCGCGAGAATGGACCAACACTGCACCGCCACAAAGTTCAAGGACACCCTATGGAAGACGGTACTGCACGTACTGCTCGCGGCGTACGGGATCTGGGCCCTCAAGGACGAGCCGTTCGTCTACGACACGACGCTGTGCTGGCGAGGGATGCCGCGGCACCACATATCGGACGCGGTCTACTGGTACTACATGATCGAGATTGGGTACTATCTCGCAGAATTCCGATCCCACTTCTTCGACGTTAAACGCAAAGACGACTTCATCATGTTGACCCACCACATAGTGACGATCATGTTACTCGCGCTCTCCTGGGTCTGTAACTACGTGCGGATCGGGGCGCTGGTACTGGCGGTCCACGACGTCATGGACCCGTTCCTATACGGCGCCAAGGCCAGCCAATACGCCGGATACAATAAACTCGGTATCTTCAACTTGGTGATGCTCACACTCGTCTACTACCCCTCGCGGCTCGTCGTCTACCCCTTCTACGTTATCCGATCGACCGCCTTCGAGTCGGTCGAGGCCTTCGGCGCCGCTCTGCCCTTCTCCTCCCCGACGCACCCCGACCAATTCGTTCTTCCCGCGTTCTCCTACTGGGGCGTCTTTAACTTCCTCCTCGTCGTCCTCCAGGCTTTCCACTTCGTCTGGGCCTACTTCCTCGCTACGTTCATCTACAAGTGCTGGAAGAGCGGCACCATAGTGGCGGACACTCGCAGCGACAGCGACACCCCCGAGGCGGCGTTGAGCGACAGCGAGGGTCTGGTCGCTAACGGCGAGGCCAACGGGGTCCTTAGTAACGGTGTCCCCGCCGGTCGGCCTGGTAACGGTGTCACCGTTCGGCCTGGCAACGGGGTCATCCATCGCCCGGTAAACTAACGCGGTAGTCAGTGAGTCTCGGAGGAGTGGAATAACGTGCCATTTTATGGTCCTCACTTTATTTCCCTGTTCCTAACTTATTATTATTATTAACTATTCGTATTTATTTCCTTCCTTATTTTCTCCTTTTTTCGCTCTTTAGGACTTCGCACTCGCGTTCTACCGCGCTCGGCACTCACTCCCTTATTTCTACAGTTTCTGGTTCAGTAAATCTCGCGGATTTTAATTTAGTGTTTTGGTTAGGCTCAAAAAGATTAAAGCTGTTGTGTAACTCTCTAACAACTAACAATCTCTACCTTCATGACAGTTTTAATTAGGGTTAAGGCCGCCCGTATTCAACCCTGGGAGACTGTGTGTAGTAGAACTATCGGTAGGAAACCGTCTCGTCTCGTGTTTATTCGTATGTTTCCCTTTAACTTAATTTCCTATATATTTATTTATTTCTCTCGCTGTTTTACTTTCACTTTCACCGATGAATTCTCTAGGGAGAGTTGAATTGCAGTGATTCTCTGATAATTTGTTATTAATCAAATATTTCTTACAGCTTAGGGAGGGTTAACGGCGGCTGGGTTGCGGTCATAGATGACGTCATAGTTAATAGAGGGGGGGGGGGGGGGGGGGGGGGGGTACCCGGTACAATCTGTTTGGATGAGCTGTGACGTCATTTATGAACCTGAACCCCTCCGCTAAAATATCTACGCTTTTTAATTAATTAATTAATTAATCAACAATTAATTATAACTATTTAATAGGCATGCCGATAAACTCTCGTTTCGAAATTATAGATTTTTCTTAAATTGAGTTTCAGTTTATTCAATAATTTTATTGTAATTTTTAAATTTATTTATGTCAGGTTTGTTGTGCAGTAAATTAAATTAATTTATATTCGGAATTCCTTGCAACTTCACTATCAGTCGGATTCCGGTCTGAATGATCCTGCGATCAGATGTTTTCACCGCTTTTGTAATTTGGTGCTATTTTTTTTATAAATCTAAAGGGTATTCCGCAGTGTGCGGCATTTTACTACCGAAATGTCCGGCATTTACTACCGAAATGTCCGGGATTTACTACCAAAATGTCCGGTATTTACTACCGAAATGTCCGGCATTTATTCCCGAAATGTCCGGCATTTACTACCGAAATGTCCGGCATTTACGACCGAAATGTCCGGCATTTACTACCGAAATGTCCGGCATTTACAACCGAAATGTCCAGCATTTATTCCCGAAATGTCCGGCATTTACTACCGAAATGTCCGGCATTTACTACCGAAATGTCCGGCATTTACTACCGAAATGTCCGGCATTTACTACCGAAATGTCCGGCATTTACTACCGAAATGTCCGGCATTTACTACCGAAATGTCCGGGATTTACTACCAAAATGTCCGGTATTTACTACCGAAATGTCCGGCATTTATTCCCGAAATGTCCGGCATTTACTACCGAAATGTCCGGCATTTACGACCGAAATGTCCGGCATTTACTACCGAAATGTCCGGCATTTACAACCGAAATGTCCAGCATTTATTCCCGAAATGTCCGGCATTTACTACCGAAATGTCCGGCATTTACTACCGAAATGTCCGGCATTTACTACCGAAATGTCCGGCATTTACTACCGAAATGTCCGGCATTTACTACCGAAATGTCCGGCATTTACTACCGAAATGTCCGGCATTTACTACCGAAATGTCCGGCATTTACTACCGAAATGTCCGGCATTTACTACCGAAATGTCCGGCATTTACTACCTAAATGTCCGGCATTTTACTACCAAAGTCTACGGTGTTTTCTACCGAAATGTCCGGCATTTACTACCGAAATGTCCGGCATTTACTACCGAAATGTCCGGCATTTACTACCGAAATGTCCGGCATTTACTACCGAAATGTCCGGCATTTACTACCGAAATGTCCGGCATTTACTACCGAAATGTCCGGCATTTACTACCGAAATGTCCGGCATTTACTACCGAAATGTCCGGCATTTACTACCGAAATGTCCGGCATTTTACTACCAAAGTATCCGGTGTTTTCTACCGAAATGTCCGGCATTTTACTACCAAAGTATCCGGCATTTACTACCGAAATGTCCGGCATTTACTACTGTAATGTCCGCGTCCGGCATTTACTACCAAAGTATCCGGTGTTTTCTACCGAAATGTCCGGCATTTTACTACCAAAGTATCCGGTGTTTTCTACCGAAATGTCCGGCATTTACTACCGAAATGTCCGGTATTTACTACTGTAATGTCCGGCATTTACTACCAAAGTATCCGGTGTTTTTTACCGAAATGTCCGGCATTTACTACCGAAATGTCCGGCATTTACAACCAAAATGTCCGAAATTTACTACTGTAATGTCCGAAATTTACTACCGTAGTTTCCGACATTTACTACCAAAGTATCCGGCATTTACTACCGTAGTGTCCGACTTTTTCTACCAAAGTGTCCGCCATTTACTACCGAAATACGAAACTATGATCATCGGGTTTGTATTAATTAATTGTACTTACTTATTTTACTTACAGTTCGATTACGCAGGATAACACTTAGGTAAGTCTATTAAACACAGACGTTTTATTGATATATCGACTTATTCTTGCTCCACCCAAAAAGGTCTGGATATTCATTTAAACTTCGTCCATTTTGTTACCGTAACGAAAACCAACTAGTTTTCAACATAGAGATTGTTAACTAAAATCACCTTCTTTTTTTCTCTTTGACGTGGAATAATTCTCTAAAACGAATTTATTGGACTTTTTATAATTATGTTCTTATTTTATTTTTGGTCTCATTAAAATATATTGTATTGACCTTTTGTGGGACTTTAATGGCCGCCCACCGTCCGATAGTTGAAAAACCCACAAAATAAATATCACATATGTTATAATTGTGTCGTTTTGCCTCGTTTATATTATAGGTTTTTTTCGTGGTCTGGGTTTGTGGGGTAGTGAAGTTCTTATTCTTCGAAAAATGTTAATCCTCATGGTATTCTTTGTAGATGAACCTGTTTATAATATTATTTAATAAGTTCAGTTAGAATTTCATCTTCGGTTTGTCTTTAGTATTTGTTAGATGCTCATGATATTAACTACTTAATGTAACACAACTGAAATCTAATATAATTAGATTTAGTCCGCCGAATATATTGTATTTGTGAAACAACAATTTTACTGATAGAAGGGGGTGGGGGGGGGGGGGGGGGGGACCTGTCATATCCCCCACTGATAGGGCGGGACGCGTCGCCCACTTTAATATAGCGGCGGCATTTATGATTTTGTGTTACGCGACATGTGTGTTATGACGTCAGAGTTTCTCCAATATCATTTCATAAACTATTCAAAAGGTAATTATTTTTACGTCGTGCACATTATTTCATTTTGTTGTCTACTTTTGGTTTTAACTGCGACTGTATTTTTCACCACTGGAATTTAGGTAAAATTGGTAGAATCTATAAACATTTTGACGGATTACACATATTTAGTGTATAACGGTATGAATGTTGTTTATATAATTTGTTATTTAATTTTCTCGTATGTTATTTATGTGGTTCGCAATATGGCATGAGTTGCTGTCACAGTCATTAGGTTATATAAATGGGATTGTCTTTATAAAAATGTTCCCTGATTTTTCTCTTTAAATGTAATACAGAATTTTTTCATTGGGCGCTTGAATTTACGAAAATGTAAATTACACATAGGGGATGGGGGGGGGGGGAATTTCGACGCAATCAAATTCATCCCTTTCCAGGGGAATTCTCGACGCATGTAACAGCTGATTACTCCAAAAATTTTGACGCATGTAACAGCTGATTACTCCATAAATCTCGATGCATGTAACAGCTGGTTACTCCAAAAATCTCGACGCATATAACAGCTGGTTACTCCAAAAATCTCGACGCATGTAACTGCTGATTACTCCATAAATCTCGATGCATGTAACAGCTGGTTACTCCAAAAATCTCGACGCATGTAACAGCTGATTACTCCAAAAATCTCGACGCATGTAACAGCTAGTTACTCCAAAAATCTCGACGCCTGTAACAGCTGGTTACTCCAAAAATCTCGACGCATGTGACTGCTGGTTACTCCAAAAATCTTGACGCATGTAACAGCTGGTTACTCCATAAATCTCGATGCATGTAACAGCTGGTTACTCCAAAAATCTCGACGCATGTAACTGCTGATTACTCCAAAAATCTCGACGCCTGTAACTGCTGATTACTCCAAAAGTCTCGACGCCTGTAACAGCTGGTTACTCCAAAAATCTCGACGCATGTGACTGCTGGTTACTCCAAAAATCTTGACGCATGTAACAGCTGGTTACTCCAAAAATCTCGACGCATGTAACAGCTGGTTACTCCATAAATCTCGATGCATGTAACAGCTGGTTACTCCAAAAATCTCGACGCATGTAACTGCTGATTACTCCAAAAATCTCGACGCCTGTAACTGCTGATTACTCCAAAAGTCTCGACGCCTGTAACAGCTGGTTTCTCCAAAAATCTCGACGCATGTGACTGCTGGTTACTCCAAAAATCTTGACGCATGTAACAGCTGGTTACTCCATAAATCTCGATGCATGTAACAGCTGGTTACTCCAAAAATCTCGACGCATGTAACTGCTGATTACTCCAAAAATCTCGACGCATGTAACAGCTAGTTACTCCAAAAATCTCGACGCCTGTAACAGCTGATTACTCCAAAAATCTCGACGCATGTAACTGCTGATTACTCCAAAAATCTCGACGCCTGTAACTGCTGATTACTCCAAAAATCTCGACGCATGTAACTGCTGATTACTCCAAAAATCTCGACGCATGTAACAGCTGGTTACTCCAAAAATCTCGACGCATGTAACTGCTGATTACTCCAAAAATCTCGACGCATGTAACAGCTAGTTACTCCAAAAATCTCGACGCCTGTAACAGCTGGTTACTCCAAAAATCTCGACGCATGTGACTGCTGGTTACTCCAAAAATCTCGACGCATGTAACAGCTAGTTACTCCAAAAATCTCGACGCCTGTAACAGCTGGTTACTCCAAAAATCTCGACGCATGTAACTGCTGATTACTCCAAAAATCCCGACGCATGTAACAGCTAGTTACTCCAAAAATCTCGACGCCTGTAACAGCTGGTTACTCCAAAAATCTCGACGCATGTGACTGCTGGTTACTCCAAAAATCTTGACGCATGTAACAGCTGGTTACTCCAAAAATCTCGACGCATGTAACTGCTGATTACTCCAAAAATCTCGACGCATGTAACAGCTAGTTACTCCAAAAATCTCGACGCCTGTAACAGCTGGTTACTCCAAAAATCTCGACGCATGTGACTGCTGGTTACTCCAAAAATCTTGACGCATGTAACAGCTGGTTACTCCATAAATCTCGATGCATGTAACAGCTGGTTACTCCAAAAATCTCGACGCATGTAACTGCTGATTACTCCAAAAATCTCGACGCCTGTAACTGCTGATTACTCCAAAAATCTCGATGCATGTAACAGCTGGTTACTCCAAAAATCTCGACGCATGTAACTGCTGATTACTCCAAAAATCTCGACGCATGTAACAGCTGGTTACTCCAAAAATCTCGACGCATGTAACTGCTGATTACTCCAAAAATCTCGACGCCTGTAACTGCTGATTACTCCAAAAGTCTCGACGCCTGTAACAGCTGGTTACTCCAAAAATCTCGACGCATGTGACTGCTGGTTACTCCAAAAATCTTGACGCATGTAACAGCTGGTTACTCCATAAATCTCGATGCATGTAACAGCTGGTTACTCCAAAAATCTTGACGCATGTAACAGCTGGTTACTCCATAAATCTCGATGCATGTAACAGCTGGTTACTCCAAAAATCTCGACGCATGTAACTGCTGATTACTCCAAAAATCTTGACGCATGTAACAGCTGGTTACTCCATAAATCTCGATGCATGTAACAGCTGGTTACTCCAAAAATCTCGACGCATGTAACTGCTGATTACTCCAAAAATCTTGATGCATGTAACAGCTGGTCACTCTAAAAATCTTGACGCATGTAACAGCTGGTTACTCCATAAATCTCGATGCATGTAACAGCTGGTTACTCCAAAAATCTCGACGCATATAACAGCTGGTTACTCCATAAATCTCGATGCATGTAACAGCTGGTTACTCCAAAAATCTCGACGCATGTAACTGCTGATTACTCCAAAAATCTTGACGCATGTAACAGCTGGTTACTCCATAAATCTCGATGCATGTAACAGCTGGTTACTCCAAAAATCTCGATGCATGTAACTGCTGATTACTCCAAAAATCTTGACGCCTGTAACAGCTGGTTACTCCAAAAATCTCGACGCATGTGACTGCTGGTTACTCCAAAAATCTCGACGGCGCATGTAACAGTTGATTACTCCAAAAATAAGATTTCGTAAAGAATGCAAATTATCAGCAGAAATTATTAATGAAATTGACAAAATCTTGACTAATTACCGGAACTGTAGTAATTAGTTGTACAGAAAATCTGTACTATGTTGTAGCTTTTATTCAACCTATATGAGATTAATAAATCAGGAAAAATTTATACAACAGACAACTCCCATCGTTTTATATAACTTTCTTGCCAGAGTAGTTCTGCAAGTTTATAACTTAGTCATACCGGTAATAATTTGTTATTTATGTTAGAAATTTATTTTTTTTAAAGGTAAGTTGTGAAATAGTTTTAGTTACTACTTATTTGTTATAACTAATTAGTGGTAATCTATTAATTATTTTCTAAAAAAATTATTTCCAGAGTATTTATAAAATAAACACAACTGCCCTAGGCCCCACACCCCGACCCCCCCCCCCCCCCCCCCCCCGCCCTAACTACAATGAATATCTCATTAATTGTGTTTTAATTGTCTCTTCACGTATATTAGATAGTCATAATGTGCTTTACCTTTAATAGTTTCTATTGTATACTTTGTGTATCTAGCGAATTTTGCACTCGCATTATTACATATTTCCATTGTTACGTTCTTCATGTATATCAATTATTATTATTACCCACTGGAATTAATTATAGGCTACTTACTTAGTATATATATATATATTACCTATGTACGAAAACACAAAACAATATTAATTAATAAACGTATTATTGGTGAATAAAATAATCTTTATTTATTTATTGTGTGAAAGGTGAATCTATTCAAGGATGACGTTGTTTATTGATTTATAAAATCGATTATTTCTGCATATTTATTGATTTCTGTAGGCCCATCCGCAACGACGTAAAATATATAACTTCTCCCTGGCACCTTGCGAGATCCACTTGATCGTCCTACAGAAGTAAGAGAATCAACTCATTATTGTTACAACATCAACCCCCCGGAAAGTATTTGAGAGGAAATTCCATTAGGCCAAGATTAACTATTTAAAATTATTTTAATTTAATGTTAATTATTAATTATTATTTTATAGTTTATATTTATTTATATATATAATGGATTGTTTTTCTATATGACTACGTGTTGTAAATAAAACGATTCAATTTGTATTCCTGTAAGCCAAATCCTTTGAGGGGAAAATCCATTAATACAGCCATATCCACTCAGGTCAGCCATGTCATTATTTTGTTTTTCGTTTATACAGAAAATACGACGTAAATAACAATTATTCCGCCATATATATTATTTCCATCGTAATATCAACCTGTTAATCCATTCAATAGGAATATAGAAGCCTTATCTATTTCCCATAGGCAATGAATGCATTGAACGTCGCGTAACAGCTGGTTATTATTAAAGTTATAAGATATTGCCATCGTTCTATCTCATACACCGCTGTTAGTATAAAGCCAAGTAATTAGTAAGCCAGTGTGGCCTTCCTCTCGCTCTTAGTCCCAGCTGTATGCGTCAATACGCTCGTTGTTATAACCAGACTGAGATGAGGATCTCTAACTAACAACCCACCAGCACCTCCAAACCGGCTGCTACAGGGCGAGTTATCTATCAGCAGCCATTGTGAAGATGCTATCTCGTTTAATGTGGGGGGGGGGGGGGGGGGGGGGTTGTCTGATTATCATGCGTTTGGTAAGGCTTTGCTTTGAATATACTTAATTTATGTTTAGGCTGCTCAAGCTATGAATAAACGCCTGTTATTAAAATGAATTCAAGCGATTATGGATGGAATTTGGGGGGGGGGGGGGGGGGGGGGTAACAATATGCTGCTATTACTGTTATATTTGCATCCCAATTAGAGATAATTGGCCCGGCGGAGGAGGGGTATTGGACGAGGAAGAGGGGGTATTGGACGAGGAAGAATGTGGTTTCTAGTAATTGGGAAGAAATTGTTGAAAACGGGAACAAATTTATAATTTATAGGCCGTCATTTGAAATTGATTAGGGACGTTATTATTTTATTAGTTGTCCGCCTGGCACGAGCTGTCCGGACTACTGTTGTCTTCCACCACAGCTGACACGAGCTGCCTGTCTGCTCGCCGAGTTGTCTGTCTGACATTAGGCCCCCTATGATTTCTGTTTTTCCAGGTTCATTAATGGGATATTGCGACCTCACCTGTTGACTGAAATCCATTGACCATCGCTTCTTTGTTTGGAGTTAGTGGAATGATCTCCTAACCTAATTTGTGAAACACCTGCCTGGAACCATAAAGTGACATATAAATTAGAATATAGGCAATACACCGATTGCCTCGTGATCTACTTACTCAGTCCTCCAAACTGCGCAGACAAATTATTGTAGGCCTAGGTCAAGATTGGACTCAATAATTGTTTACGAGCTTGTAGGGAGAGTGATTTGGAGGTCAATTAGGATAAAGATGATGATTGATTATCGTTGATATTGGTCTATGAAACGATGTATTCTTTGTCTCTATGGATATCTTCAGACTAAATCCTTTGAACTGGTAGAGCTCTGGTTTTCCGTTAAAGTATGATAAATTGTAGACATAAGCTGTTATTGATGATTTTGGGGATGTTGCAGCAAAGTTGTTCTGGATTGAGATCTGTACTGTACCAGGAAGATCGCCATAGCCCCCCTACTGTCTGTGTAAATACTAGTTTAAAGCCATTATAACTGCAAGCCATAGCAGTCGCAGTGGTTGTAAGGGGGTTGTTGTAGGTGCAATGGTTGTAAGGGGGTTGTTGTAGGTGCAGTGGTTGTAAGGGGGTTGTTGTAGGTGCAGTGGTTGTAAGGGGGTTGTTGTAGGTGCAGTGGTTGTAAGGGGGTTGTTGTAGGTGCAGTGGTTGTAAGGGGGTTGTTGTAGGTGCAGTGGTTGTAAGGGGGTTGTTGTAAGTGCATTGGTTGTAAGGGGGTTGTTGTAGGTGCAGTGGTTGTAAGGGGGTTGTTGTAGGTGCAGTGGTTGTAAGGGGGTTGTTGTAGGTGCAGTGGTTGTAAGGGGGTTGTTGTAGGTGCAGTGGTTGTAAGGGGTTGTTCTAGGTGCAGTGGTTGTAAGGGGGTTGTTCTAGGTGCAGTGATTTTAAGGGGGTTGTTCTAGGTGCAGTGGTTGTAAGGGGGTTGTTCTAGGTGCAGTGGTTGTAAGGGGGTTGTTGTAGGTGCAGTTATTGTAAGGGGGTTGTTGTAGGTGCAGTGGTTGTAAGGGGGTTGTTGTAGGTGCAGTGGTTGTAAGGGGGTTGTTGTAGGTGCAGTGGTTGTAAGGGGGTTGTTGTAGGTGCAGTGGTTGTAAGGGGGTTGTTGTAGGTGCAGTGGTTGTAAGGGGGTTGTTCTAGGTGCAGTGGTTGTAAGGGGGTTGTTGTAGGTGCAGTGGTTGTAAGGGGGTTGTTGTAGGTGCAGTGGTTGTAAGGGGGTTGTTGTAAGTGCATTGGTTGTAAGGGGGTTGTTGTAGGTGCAGTGGTTGTAAGGGGGTTGTTGTAGGTGCAGTGGTTGTAAGGGGGTTGTTGTAGGTGCAGTGGTTGTAAGGGGGTTGTTCTAGGTACAGTGGTTGTAAGGGGGTTGATCTAGGTGCAGTGGTTGTAAGGGGGTTTGTTGTAGGTGCAGTGGTTGTAAGGGGGTTGTTCTAGGTGCAGTGGTTGTAAGGGGGTTGTTGTAGGTGCAGTGGTTGTAAGGGGGTTGTTCTAGGTGCAGTGGTTGTAAGGGGGTTGTTCTAGGTGCAGTGGTTGTAAGGGGGTTGATCTAGGTGCAGTGGTTGTAAGGGGGTTGTTCTAGGTGCAGTGGTTGTAAGGGGGTTGTTGTAGGTGCAGTGGTTGAATGGACATGGAGTACTGCTAATGCTCAATGGTAATTTATCGTTATTATCGTCATTACCTTTTGGCTGCAAGTTTGTTTCAGGTCACACGACATTTTCTCTCTACAACCATGGGATATTCTAACTGCGCATGGTTTTAGGCCTGCAGTTGATTATATCCTGTAATGATGTTGCACCTTGGTCGTAGTAAAATAATTTCATTTTTCAAATAAATTCCACACTCATTGGCATAACCCAGTTGCTTTATGTATTACTTTACATAACTTATGGTATAACGAAATTTTTGCTTTGTGTAATTAACTTGAGAGACCATAGAGAACAAGAAAAAACACAAGTTAGGAAAGCAACGGCATGGGTAGCTCTATCATAAACGCATAACCCTCTGGAAATCATTCCACTACAGGTACCTGAAGAGCCACAGTGGAAAATGTACTTTTATACTGAGGTGAAAATCTCGTAAGTGTCCAAAATCACTTGAACAACGAATTGATGGTTGCTACACAAGACTACTAAGGGCAGCCCTAAACATCAGCTGGAGACAACACATGACAAACGCCGAGCTTTATGGTACAATACCACCTGTATCAACCACCCTCCGTGAACGCAGATTAAGATTCACTGGGCACTGCTGGAGAAGTAAAGACGAGGTCATACCAGATCTACTTTTCTGGCAACCAACACATGGAAAGCGTAGCCGTGGACGACTGGCTATAATATATATATAGATCAACTTGAAAGGGATACTGAACTTGAGAGAAACGAATTTGCGACAACTATGGAGAATCGGGAAGCCTGGAAGGATCTCGTTTCCAATTGCTCGGTAGTAATTACCTCCTCCCAAGATAGTTTCTAAAAAAGTTTCTTTATTCTTTTATTTTCATTGCCAATCTTTATTCATACAGTACCAGTATATACCGAAATTTTCCCATACAATTTTATGATTTGAGAGCACGTGAATCGAGCTTAAGAAAAATTCAACGATGAAAACAGAGTACGATGTGCAATCTCACTTAAATTCCGAAAACGACAGCCCATTGTGTTATCTTGTTTATCAGTCCACGAAGGATTATGCAAAATGAATAAATTATACGAAGGAAGTCCGGGATTGCATCCAAAGTCAATGTGTTAATGGACTTTCCAATTGTAGGCCTACAGGTAACAGGATTTGAGGGGCAGTAAGTCCTTTCTGCATCCACTCGCATTCGCAGCAGGTAGGGCCTGCCGTGTGGCTGCGGCGCCATCAGGCACAATGAGAGTGAATTATTGCTCCCATGGGCCTCTCGAATTCACCCATCAACCTGGTTACCAATAAGTTTCAAAAAGTCCCAATTACATACAAAATGTATCCTCAAGCAATCACAATAATTTGATGGTATGAACTACCCCACTAAAAGCGCCAGTCACACGATTTCACGGCATCCGCCCATATACGCTTCTATAAGCCAACTCCCATAAATTGCAAATCCCGCGGGTGATCTGTTCTGCCTCCGCCATTACAATGTTAGGAAGCCAATCTTATCAACTCTATTTCGCCACTGGCACGACAACTAAACCGTCCAGTATAGTGCAGGGAAACAGGGAGGATGTTTAAACGCATCAGGTTGGCCTGCTACATACTGTGTAGTGCGGTAGTAGTACGGTAGTAGCCTACAACACCACAACCGCTATGAATTTTACATGGCCAAATATGGCATTTCGTCAAGCTTAGGCGATTCCCTCGGGAAATGAACTGCCTGACCAGGTTTGGTGAAAGTAGGTCGGCATTGATTGCGGAATCCAACTCTGATGGTGCAGTAGTGCGCTTACTTTACAGGTACCACTGGCTATTTATTCGATTATGCGGCTTCTGGGATTTCGTTACCAGTTATAATATAACCTCCTTTTGCCTACTAATGATATGTTATTAAAGGTGTCTGTCTATGTCAGTGGGGGGTACCGGTTCATATAGCTGAAGATATGGGCGCGATCTTGAAAGGATGGTCGAAATTATCTATTGATCTTGATTGACATTAAATTGGTTATCTCATTTTATCTCGAATACGAATGTGGTTGCGGCGCCATGCGTGTGAGGAACGTACAGTAGCACTAGTGCGAACCCAAACATACAGTACAGGCGCCTTAAGGCGTTGCATATCGCCTGCAGCTTGAGATCTTGTTCAATTTAACCAACTCACACACAATATGCACTGAATATCCTCACCTCATGCTCAACCATATACAGTACCTTATATGTTTTGAGTACACGGATCTTTTTGCTGTATCCTTTTTCCAGAGGGATACGGTAGTACTTTACAGTAGTTCAATAAGAGGTTTGTATGTAACATACAATTTCATTTCAACTACAGTACTAGAAGATACACAGTACAGTAGTAGTAGCAGTATGCCTATGTTTACAGTAAGATAAACCTTATTAAACTAACTCGATAAGAAGATTTACAAGATTAGAAATTGTCAAAGCACATTGTAGTGACGTCAAATCTTGTCAGAGCACTTTGTAGTGACGTCAAATCTAGTCCGAGCACTTTGTAGTGACGTCAAATCTTGTCAGAGCACTTTGTAGTGACGTCATAGCCGATTTTCAAAATTAGCTTCCCGCGCTTACTTAAACCCGCCATTTCAACCGTTTCCTCGTATTGTTACAAAAAGCACACACCGTCACCCGATACAGGGCCGCCCTTATTCGATTGTTTCTATCAATGTTATCGCGCACCAAACCTATTACGGGAGAGCACAACTCAGGTATATTTATTGTTCAATAACGTGGTTTACTTCTGTCATGACATAATTATTGGTCAATCTATTCATTATAAAGGCACCTTGTACTGTACTATACAGTATGTCCCATTATTATATTAATAATGTTAATTCCATGCGTGCTGTAAATACAGTAGGCTCTACAGCAGTCGCGTGGTGGTGGACGTGGTTATTTGTGTGTGCGTGGTGGAGAGATTGAGGAATCAGTTTTAATTGAGTTCATTGATTGTAATATTAATATAAATGAAACATTATGAATATTCACCACCATACCAACAATTAATACTTTTTATTTGTAACAACATACATAGAATAATCAGATATCACCATAGAGGCTTTCCTGTAATTATTATAGAAGTGCAGAAATTATATTTTCTTCAGTCTTCTAATCACATTGGAGATTCATTCTGAAAAATAAATTATAAAAAGTTAACAATAACCCAGTAATTAATTTTGCTACATAATAACAACTTATCAGTGTTCTGTTAATATACTTACTACCGCACTACCTCTGCATTGTTACGGCCTATTGACCAAGTTCAGACGCCGCAAAGTAATCAATAATAACTCAATAAGAATCAACTTCTAAAGTGCCCCCGATTCCTAATAGTTGTCGCAATTTCGTTTCTCTCAAGTTCAGTATCCCTTTCGAGCTGGTCTATATTTACTGTATGTTACTGGTCGTCCATGGCTACACTTTCCATGTGTTGGTTGCCAGAAAAGTAGATCTGGTATGACCTCGCCTTTACTTCTCAAGCAGTGCCCACTGAATCTTAATCTGCGTATACAGTGTGTTTGGCAGCCTCATGGAGTGAATAAGCATGGTGGACAGCCCATGACTTTCTTGAGACGCATCTTAAAGGACACTGGCCTTGAAGATGCGGATGATCTAGTAAATGTCATGGTGATAGGGAGTTGTGGCGGCGCAATGTGTGGTGGCGACAAGCCGGCACAGCATTCTTAAAAATGCAGCTGCAATGCAGCATGCCGATCCTAGTACTGTAGTAGTAATATGCGTTCACGGAGGGTGGTTGATGTATTGTACCAAAAAGCTCGGCGTTTGTCATGTGTTGTCTCCAGCTGATGTTTAGTGCTGACTTTACTAGTCTTGTGTAGCCAACCATCAATTCGTTGTTCAAGTGATTTCGTCAGTGTCCAGATCTCACACCCGTATAAAAGTACACTTTCCACTGTGGCTCGAAAGAACTTAGTCTTCAGGTGCCTGGAGAGATCTGATTTCCAGATGGTATCCATTTTTGATATAGCTACCCCAAGCCTTTGCTTTCCTAACTTCTGTCCTTTTTGCTACTCTCTATCCCCATGATCCAAGGTACTGGAAGTCGTCGACCTTCCTTAGTTGATTATTGTCAATGGTTGTCAAGTTTCCATCAACATTAAAGGTCATGAATTCGGTCTTGGTAGCATTTATATGCAATCCAACCTCCTTAGCAGCCCTCTCCACTTTATTCAGTAGAAGCTGTACATCTGCTACTGTAGCGTATT
The DNA here is from genome assembly GCA_032718475.1 of Nemertoderma westbladi. Classification (NCBI taxonomy): domain Eukaryota; kingdom Metazoa; phylum Xenacoelomorpha; order Nemertodermatida; family Nemertodermatidae; genus Nemertoderma; species Nemertoderma westbladi. The sequence goes on along the minus strand of JAUCBJ010008575.1, from coordinate 114,532 downwards.
AAAGAGCAGGGCGATGTCACCCAAAAACTTGAACTTGAACTTGTACTTTATTAACAATTTCCACAAGATGTACAAGATAATACTGAATATAAAACATATAAGTCTAAGGTACATGATATATATTGTTTTAATCAAGCCAGATTCCAGATTATGGCACATAATGTAAAATATCAAGATATAGAGACAAGGAAGTAAATTAATCTAGCACAACTAAGAAATACAAATATAAATATATAGGCCATACTAAAAAGTAATAATACAATACACTTTATTAACAATAATAATAATCTAAAAGTAGAGGTTCGGCCTTAAAATCAATTTTAAAATTTGAAACCGTTAAAACCAATTACCAACTGTGGCAACGACGGTACCGGTAGTAAAATAGAAAGTTGGGGGGCTTAAGATGTTGCCCATTTAGATAATGACCAGGTATTTCGATTGCAGCTAAGAAGGTGATATATACTAGCTTGCGATACACACAGTTTACAGACACAGCTTGATTCGGGTTCGTGAAAATCTCGTACAGATATGGTGGTGGAAGCCGTAAACACTGAACCTAGTGTTCACGTGTCGCAGTGGGCGGTGTGGACCCCGCCAATCAGGATCTAGGAAAGCTAGTGAGTTCCAGAATGATGGATTTATTTCAGAGACTTTGCTGTTTATATCCTCGGTGTATCTCCTATAATCGGAGGAAGATTGAGAAGAGAAACAAGATCTGTGATTAAAGAGAAACAAGGTCTGTGATTAAAGAGAAACAAGGTCTGTGATTAAAGAACGTTCATTGCAGATTGCAAGAACAAGACGGTTGTGTGTTGATTTGTGGACAGAGAGTGTCTTCTTAAGAAAGTAAGTCTTTATCTTATCGATGGAATGCATGTTCGCTGAAGTTATGTGAGGCCAGATTTCTCTAAAACCGTAGATAACGATGGGCCGAACTTTCAGATTAAATAGTATGATTGCAGTGCCCAGAGAGAGGAGGTACGGTTTATATAATGAATGAATAGAGGCTCCGGCTTTACACATAATTGAAACGATATGTTTAGAGAAGGACAGCATTGTTTGTAAAGTAACCCCGAGATAATTGTAGGAGTTTGCTACTTCTACTTTGCAGCCGTTATATGTGAAGTTATCCAAATTACTTAGCCGGCCACCACGCCGGAACTTCATAATTTTAGTCTTAGAAAGATTCACTTCTAGCCCGTTATTAGCAGACCAAGCAGCTACCGCATTGAGGCCGGCCTGAATATCTTCGTGGGAATCACTATAGAAGACTAGATCATCTGCAAAGAGCAATATTATTAGTTCCCCAACCTTAAGAACTGCGTGATTAATGCAGTCTACGATGTTGGAGATAAACAGGATGAAGAGCAAATGATTAAGGCTATCGCCCTGTAGTAATCCCCGTAGTTGTTTTACAACTCTCGATTTTCTCAATCCGTCGAAAATTCGCAAACAGTTTACATCGAGAATGGCTTTTATAATACGAAGGAGGTTACCCTTGATGTTGATGTCAAACTTGATCTTGTATAATAGCTTGGATCTCGGTACGGCGTCGAAAACCTTGCGAAAGTCTATGAATACAGCATACAGGGGGTTCCTTGGCAATGAGAGATTTGAGTGTATTCTATTTATGAGCTGTGAGAGTGGAATTGAAGTTGACCTGCCTGGCATGTAACCATATTGTTCTGGTGGAGTGAAAGGATAAGTCTGCTGTCGAAGACGAATTACTATTAAGCTTGTGAAGATCTTAAAGAACAATGCTATTCCTCGGTAAGAGTTTGGATCTGTTCTGGAACCTTTGCCCTTGTACAGTACCATCATTATACTGTTTTTCCAAATATTTATTAACAAGAGATCCTGAAGCGAGGCAAGCATTGAATAGTGTGGTCAAAAGAAACAGAAGCGAGGGAAGAACAAAGCGAGGGAAGCGAGGTACTAAGGGAGGAGCGGATTTGAATAGTTCATACGGTAATTGATCCGACCCACTCGACTTTCCATTCTTCTTTTTAGATATAGAGTTGATATAGAATTGATATAGAGTTACAGAAAAATAATAACATATATAAAATAATTAAAGTACATATTGTGGTTGGTGGCTGAGACAGGAGATCCCATTAATTCAGCCACCAATACACAACTACAGTTACACTTATGAAAAGACTACTAACAACTAAGACCTACTAACAACTCACCACTCTCTAAACCATGTGTCAGTAGGTTTTGTTATACAACGCATTTGTGTGACCTTTCCCTAATTTATGTGTGAGTAGGTTTTGTTATACAAAGCATTGGTGTCACCACTCTCTAAACCATGTGTCAGTAGGTTTTGTTATACAAAGCATTGGTGTCACCACTCTCTAAACCATGTGTCAGTAGGTTTAGTTATACAAAGCATTGGTGTCACCACTCTCTAAACCATGTGTCAGTAGGTTTTGTTATACAACGCATTTGTGTCACTCTCTAAACCATGTGTCAGTAGGTTTTGTTATACAAAGCATTTGTGTCACTCTCTAAACCATGTGTCAGTAGGTTTTGTTATACAAAGCATTGGTGTCACCACTCTCTAAACCATGTGTCAGTAGGTTTTGTTATACAAAGCATTTGTGTGACATTTCCCTAATTTATGTGTCAGTAGGTTTTGTTATACAAAGCATTTGTGTCACTCTCTAAACCATGTGTCAGTAGGTTTTGTTATACAAAGCATTTGTGTGACCTTTCCCTAATTTATGTGTCAGTAGGTTTTGTTATACAAAGCATTTGTGTCACTCTCTAAACCATGTGTCAGTAGGTTTTGTTATACAAAGCATTTGTGTCACTCTCTAAACCATGTGTCAGTAGGTTTTGTTATACAACGCATTTGTGTGACCTCTCTCTAAACCATGTGTCAGTAGGTTTTGTTATACAACGCATTTGTGTCACTCTCTAAACCATGTGTCAGTAGGTTTTGTTATACAAAGCATTTGTGTGACATTTCCCTAATTTATGTGTCAGTAGGTTTTGTTATACAAAGCATTGGTGTCATCACTTTCTAAACCATGTGTCAGTAGGTTTTGTTATACAAAGCATTTGTGTCACTCTCTAAACCATGTGTCAGTAGGTTTTGTTATACAAAGCATTGGTGTCACTCTCTAAACCATGTGTCAGTAGGTTTTGTTATACAAAGCATTTGTGTGACATTTCCCTAATTTATGTGTCAGTAGGTTTTGTTATACAAAGCATTGGTGTCATCACTTTCTAAACCATGTGTCAGTAGGTTTTGTTATACAAAGCATTTGTGTCACTCTCTAAACCATGTGTCAGTAGGTTTTGTTATACAAAGCATTGGTGTCACTCTCTAAACCATGTGTCAGTAGGTTTTGTTATACAAAGCATTTGTGTCACTCTCTAAACCATGTGTCAGTAGGTTTTGTTATACAAAGCATTTGTGTGACCTTTCCCTAATTTATGTGTCAGTAGGTTTTGTTATACAAAGCATTTGTGTCACTCTCTAAACCATGTGTCAGTAGGTTTTGTTATACAAAGCATTTGTGTGACCTTTCCCTAATTTATGTGTCAGTAGGTTTTGTTATACAAAGCATTTGTGTCACTCTCTAAACCATGTGTCAGTAGGTTTTGTTATACAAAGCATTTGTGTGACCTTTCCCTAATTTATGTGTCAGTATTTTTTGTTATACAAAGCATTTGTGTCACTCTCTAAACCATGTGTCAGTAGGTTTTGTTATACAAAGCATTTGTGTGACCTTTCCCTAATTTATGTGTCAGTAGGTTTTGTTATACAAAGCATTTGTGTCACTCTCTAAACCATGTGTCAGTAGATTTTGTTATACAAAGCATTTGTGTGACCTTTCCCTAATTTATGTGTCAGTATTTTTTGTTATACAAAGCATTTGTGTCACTCTCTAAACCATGTGTCAGTAGGTTTTGTTATACAAAGCATTTGTGTGACCTTTCCCTAATTTATGTGTCAGTAGGTTTTGTTATACAAAGCATTTGTGTCACTCTCTAAACCATGTGTCAGTAGGTTTTGTTATACAAAGCATTTGTGTCACTCTCTAAACCATGTGTCAGTAGGTTTTGTTATACAAAGCATTTGTGTCACTCTCTAAACCATGTGTCAGTAGGTTTTGTTATACAAAGCATTGGTGTCATCACTTTCTAAACCATGTGTCAGTAGGTTTTGTTATACAAAGCATTTGTGCCACTCTCTAAACCATGTGTCAGTAGGTTTTGTTATACAAAGCATTGGTGTCACCACTCTCTAAACCATGTGTCAGTAGGTTTTGTTATACAAAGCATTTGTGTGACCTTTCCCTAATTTATGTGTCAGTAGGTTTTGTTATACAAAGCATTGGTGTCACCACTCTCTAAACCATGTGTCAGTAGGTTTTGTTATACAAAGCATTGGTGTCACCACTCTCTAAACCATGTGTCAGTAGGTTTTGTTATACAAAGCATTTGTGTCATCACTCTCTAAACCATGTGTCAGTAGGTTGGTTTGTTATACAAAGCATTTGTGTGACCTTTCCCTAATTTATGTGTCAGTAGGTTTTGTTATACAAAGCATTGGTGTCACCACTCTCTAAACCATGTGTCAGTAGGTTTTGTTATACAAAGCATTGGTGTCACCACTCTCTAAACCATGTGTCAGTAGGTTTTGTTATACAAAGCATTTGTGTCACTCTCTAAACCATGTGTCAGTAGGTTTTGTTATACAAAGCATTTGTGTCACTCTCTAAACCATGTGTCAGTAGGTTTTGTTATACAAAGCATTTGTGCCACTCTCTAAACCATGTGTCAGTAGGTTTTGTTATACAAAGCATTGGTGTCACTCTCTAAACCATGTGTCAGTAGGTTTTGTTATACAAAGCATTTGTGTCACTCTCTAAACCATGTGTCTGTAGGTTTTGTTATACAAAGCATTGGTGTCACCACTCTCTAAACCATGTGTCAGTAGGTTTTGTTATACAAAGCATTGGTGTCACCACTCTCTAAACCATGTGTCTGTAGGTTTTGTTATACAAAGCATTGGTGTCATCACTCTCTAAACCATGTGTCAGTAGGTTTTGTTATACAAAGCATTTGTGTCACTCTCTAAACCATGTGTCAGTAGGTTTTGTTATACAAAGCATTGGTGTCATCACTCTCTAAACCATGTGTCAGTAGGTTTTGTTATACAAAGCATTTGTGTCACTCTCTAAACCATGTGTCAGTAGGTTTTGTTATACAAAGCATTTGTGTCACTCTCTAAACCATGTGTCAGTAGGTTTTGTTATACAAAGCATTTGTGTGACCTTTCCCTAATTTATGTGTCAGTAGGTTTTGTTATACAAAGCATTGGTGTCACCACTCTCTAAACCATGTGTCTGTAGGTTTTGTTATACAAAGCATTGGTGTCATCACTCTCTAAACCATGTGTCAGTAGGTTTTGTTATACAAAGCATTTGTGTCACTCTCTAAACCATGTGTCAGTAGGTTTTGTTATACAAAGCATTGGTGTCATCACTCTCTAAACCATGTGTCAGTAGGTTTTGTTATACAAAGCATTTGTGTCACTCTCTAAACCATGTGTCAGTAGGTTTTGTTATACAAAGCATTTGTGTGACCTTTCCCTAATTTATGTGTCAGTAGGTTTTGTTATACAAAGCATTGGTGTCACCACTCTCTAAACCATGTGTCAGTAGGTTTTGTTATACAAAGCATTGGTGTCACCACTCTCTAAACCATGTGTCAGTAGGTTTTGTTATACAAAGCATTGGTGTCACCACTCTCTAAACCATGTGTCAGTAGGTTTTGTTATACAAAGCATTGGTGTCACCACTCCCTAAACCATGTGTCAGTAGGTTTTGTTATACAAAGCATTTGTGTGACCTTTCCCTAATTTATGTGTCAGTAGGTTTTGTTATACAAAGCATTGGTGTCACCACTCTCTAAACCATGTGTCAGTAGGGTTTGTTATACAACGCATTGGTGTCACCACTCTCTAAACCATGTGTCAGTAGGTTTTGTTATACAAAGCATTGGTGTCACCACTCTCTAAACCATGTGTCAGTAGGTTTTGTTATACAAAGCATTTGTGTGACCTTTCCCTAATTTATGTGTCAGTAGGTTTTGTTATACAAAGCATTGGTGTCACCACTCTCTAAACCATGTGTCAGTAGGTTTTGTTATACAAAGCATTTGTGTCACTCTCTAAACCATGTGTCAGTAGGTTTTGTTATACAAAGCATTTGTGTGACCTTTCCCTAATTTATGTGTCAGTAGGTTTTGTTATACAAAGCATTGGTGTCACTCTCTAAACCATGTGTCAGTAGGTTTTGTTATACAAAGCATTTGTGTGACCTTTCCCTAATTTATGTGTCAGTAGGTTTTGTTATACAAAGCATTTGTGTGACCTTTCCCTAATTTATGTGTCAGTAGGTTTTGTTATACAAAGCATTGGTGTCACCACTCTCTAAACCATGTGTCAGTAGGTTTTGTTATACAAAGCATTGGTGTCACCACTCTCTAAACCATGTGTCAGTAGGTTTTGTTATACAAAGCATTGGTGTCACCACTCTCTAAACCATGTGTCAGTAGGTTTTGTTATACAAAGCATTGGTGTCACCACTCTCTAAACCATGTGTCAGTAGGTTTTGTTATACAAAGCATTGGTGTCACCACTCTCTAAACCATGTGTCAGTAGGTTTTGTTATACAAAGCATTTGTGTGACCTTTCCCTAATTTATGTGTCAGTAGGTTTTGTTATACAAAGCATTGGTGTCACTCTCTAAACCATGTGTCAGTAGGTTTTGTTATACAAAGCATTTGTGTCACTCTCTAAACCATGTGTCAGTAGGTTTTGTTATACAAAGCATTTGTGTCACTCTCTAAACCATGTGTCAGTAGGTTTTGTTATACAAAGCATTTGTGTCACTCTCTAAACCATGTGTCAGTAGGTTTTGTTATACAAAGCATTTGTGTGACCTTTCCCTAATTTATGTGTCAGTAGGTTTTGTTATACAAAGCATTTGTTTCACTCTCTAAACCATGTGTCAGTAGGTTTTGTTATACAAAGCATTGGTGTCACCACTCTCTAAACCATGTGTCGGTAGGTTTTGTTATACAAAGCATTGGTGTCACCACTCTCTAAACCATGTGTCAGTAGGTTTTGTTATACAAAGCATTGGTGTCATCACTCTCTAAACCATGTGTCAGTAGGTTTTGTTATACAAAGCATTTGTGTCACTCTCTAAACCATGTGTCAGTAGGTTTTGTTATACAACGCATTTGTGTCACTATCTAAACCATGTGTCGGTAGGTTTTGTTATACAAAGCATTTGTGTCACTCTCTAAACCATGTGTCCGTAGGTTTTGTTATACAAAGCATTGGTGTCACCACTCTCTAAACCATGTGTCAGTAGGTTTTGTTATACAAAGCATTGGTGTCACCACTCCCTAAACCATGTGTCAGTAGGTTTTGTTATACAAAGCATTTGTGTGACCTTTCCCTAATTTATGTGTCAGTAGGTTTTGTTATACAAAGCATTGGTGTCACCACTCTCTAAACCATGTGTCAGTAGGTTTTGTTATACAAAGCATTGGTGTCACCACTCTCTAAACCATGTGTCAGTAGGTTTTGTTATACAAAGCATTGGTGTCACCACTCCCTAAACCATGTGTCAGTAGGTTTTGTTATACAAAGCATTTGTGTGACCTTTCCCTAATTTATGTGTCAGTAGGTTTTGTTATACAAAGCATTGGTGTCACCACTCTCTAAACCATGTGTCAGTAGGTTTTGTTATACAAAGCATTGGTGTCACCACTCTCTAAACCATGTGTCAGTAGGTTTTGTTATACAAAGCATTTGTGTCACTCTCTAAACCATGTGTCAGTAGGTTTTGTTATACAAAGCATTTGTGTGACCTTTCCCTAATTTATGTGTCAGTAGGTTTTGTTATACAAAGCATTTGTGTGACCTTTCCCTAATTTATGTGTCAGTAGGTTTTGTTATACAAAGCATTGGTGTCACCACTCTCTAAACCATGTGTCAGTAGGTTTTGTTATACAAAGCATTGGTGTCATCACTCTCTAAACCATGTGTCAGTAGGTTTTGTTATACAAAGCATTTGTGTCACTCTCTAAACCATGTGTCAGTAGGTTTTGTTATACAAAGCATTTGTGTCACTCTCTAAACCATGTGTCAGTAGGTTTTGTTATACAAAGCATTTGTGTCACTCTCTAAACCATGTGTCAGTAGGTTTTGTTATACAAAGCATTTGTGTGACCTTTCCCTAATTTATGTGTCAGTAGGTTTTGTTATACAAAGCATTTGTGTCACTCTCTAAACCATGTGTCAGTAGGTTTTGTTATACAAAGCATTGGTGTCATCACTCTCTAAACCATGTGTCAGTAGGTTTTGTTATACAAAGCATTTGTGTCACTCTCTAAACCATGTGTCAGTAGGTTTTGTTATACAAAGCATTTGTGTCACTCTCTAAACCATGTGTCTGTAGGTTTTGTTATACAAAGCATTGGTGTCATCACTCTCTAAACCATGTGTCAGTAGGTTTTGTTATACAAAGCATTTGTGTCACTCTCTAAACCATGTGTCAGTAGGTTTTGTTATACAAAGCATTTGTGTCACTCTCTAAACCATGTGTCTGTAGGTTTTGTTATACAAAGCATTGGTGTCACCACTCTCTAAACCATGTGTCTGTAGGTTTTGTTATACAAAGCATTGGTGTCATCACTCTCTAAACCATGTGTCAGTAGGTTTTGTTATACAAAGCATTTGTGTCACTCTCTAAACCATGTGTCAGTAGGTTTTGTTATACAAAGCATTTGTGTCACTCTCTAAACCATGTGTCTGTAGGTTTTGTTATACAAAGCATTGGTGTCATCACTCTCTAAACCATGTGTCAGTAGGTTTTGTTATACAAAGCATTTGTGTCACTCTCTAAACCATGTGTCAGTAGGTTTTGTTATACAAAGCATTTGTGTGACCTCTCTCTAAACCATGTGTCAGTAGGTTTTGTTATACAAAGCATTGGTGTCACCACTCTCTAAACCATGTGTCAGTAGGTTTTGTTATACAAAGCATTGGTGTCACCACTCTCTAAACCATGTGTCAGTAGGTTTTGTTATACAAAGCATTGGTGTCACTCTCTAAACCATGTGTCAGTAGGTTTTGTTATACAAAGCATTTGTGTGACCTTTCCCTAATTTATGTGTCAGTAGGTTTTGTTATACAAAGCATTGGTGTCACTCTCTAAACCATGTGTCTGTAGGTTTTGTTATACAAAGCATTGGTGTCATCACTCTCTAAACCATGTGTCAGTAGGTTTTGTTATACAAAGCATTTGTGTCACTCTCTAAACCATGTGTCAGTAGGTTTTGTTATACAAAGCATTTGTGTGACCTCTCTCTAAACCATGTGTCAGTAGGTTTTGTTATACAAAGCATTGGTGTCACCACTCTCTAAACCATGTGTCAGTAGGTTTTGTTATACAAAGCATTGGTGTCACCACTCTCTAAACCATGTGTCAGTAGGTTTTGTTATACAAAGCATTGGTGTCACTCTCTAAACCATGTGTCAGTAGGTTTTGTTATACAAAGCATTGGTGTCACCACTCCCTAAACCATGTGTCAGTAGGTTTTGTTATACAAAGCATTTGTGTGACCTTTCCCTAATTTATGTGTCAGTAGGTTTTGTTATACAAAGCATTTGTGTCACTCTCTAAACCATGTGTCTGTAGGTTTTGTTATACAAAGCATTTGTGTCACTCTCTAAACCATGTGTCAGTAGGTTTTGTTATACAAAGCATTGGTGTCACCACTCTCTAAACCATGTGTCAGTAGGTTTTGTTATACAAAGCATTGGTGTCACCACTCTCTAAACCATGTGTCAGTAGGTTTTGTTATACAAAGCATTTGTGTGACCTTTCCCTAATTTATGTGTCAGTAGGTTTTGTTATACAAAGCATTTGTGTCACTCTCTAAACCATGTGTCAGTAGGTTTTGTTATACAAAGCATTGGTGTCACCACTCTCTAAACCATGTGTCAGTAGGTTTTGTTATACAAAGCATTTGTGTCACTCTCTAAACCATGTGTCAGTAGGTTTTGTTATACAAAGCATTGGTGTCACCACTCTCTAAACCATGTGTCAGTAGGTTTTGTTATACAAAGCATTGGTGTCACCACTCTCTAAACCATGTGTCAGTAGGTTTTGTTATACAAAGCATTTGTGTGACCTTTCCCTAATTTATGTGTCAGTAGGTTTTGTTATACAAAGCATTTGTGTGACCTTTCCCTAATTTATGTGTCAGTAGGTTTTGTTATACAACGCATTTGTGTCACTCTCTAAACCATGTGTCAGTAGGTTTTGTTATACAAAGCATTGGTGTCACCACTCTCTAAACCATGTGTCAGTAGGTTTTGTTATACAAAGCATTGGTGTCACCACTCTCTAAACCATGTGTCAGTAGGTTTTGTTATACAAAGCATTGGTGTCACCACTCTCTAAACCATGTGTCAGTAGGTTTTGTTATACAAAGCATTTGTGTGACCTTTCCCTAATTTATGTGTCAGTAGGTTTTGTTATACAAAGCATTGGTGTCACCACTCTCTAAACCATGTGTCAGTAGGTTTTGTTATACAAAGCATTGGTGTCACCACTCTCTAAACCATGTGTCAGTAGGTTTTGTTATACAAAGCATTTGTGTAACTCTCTAAACCATGTGTCAGTAGGTTTTGTTATACAAAGCATTTGTGTCACTCTCTAAACCATGTGTCAGTAGGTTTTGTTATACAAAGCATTGGTGTCACCACTCTCTAAACCATGTGTCAGTAGGTTTTGTTATACAAAGCATTTGTGTCACTCTCTAAACCATGTGTCTGTAGGTTTTGTTATACAAAGCATTGGTGTCACCACTCTCTAAACCATGTGTCAGTAGGTTTTGTTATACAAAGCATTTGTGTCACTCTCTAAACCATGTGTCTGTAGGTTTTGTTATACAAAGCATTGGTGTCACCACTCTCTAAACCATGTGTCAGTAGGTTTTGTTATACAAAGCATTTGTGTCACTCTCTAAACCATGTGTCTGTAGGTTTTGTTATACAAAGCATTGGTGTCACCACTCTCTAAACCATGTGTCAGTAGGTTTTGTTATACAAAGCATTTGTGTCACTCTCTAAACCATGTGTCTGTAGGTTTTGTTATACAAAGCATTGGTGTCACCACTCTCTAAACCATGTGTCAGTAGGTTTTGTTATACAAAGCATTGGTGTCACCACTCTCTAAACCATGTGTCAGTAGGTTTTGTTATACAAAGCATTGGTGTCACCACTCTCTAAACCATGTGTCAGTAGGTTTTGTTATACAAAGCATTGGTGTCACCACTCTCTAAACCATGTGTCAGTAGGTTTTGTTATACAAAGCATTGGTGTCACCACTCTCTAAACCATGTGTCAGTAGGTTTTGTTATACAAAGCATTGGTGTCACCACTCTCTAAACCATGTGTCAGTAGGTTTTGTTATACAAAGCATTTGTGTCACTCTCTAAACCATGTGTCAGTAGGTTTTGTTATACAAAGCATTTGTGTCACCACTCTCTAAACCATGTGTCAGTAGGTTTTGTTATACAAAGCATTTGTGTCACTCTCTAAACCATGTGTCAGTAGGTTTTGTTATACAAAGCATTGGTGTCACCACTCTCTAAACCATGTGTCAGTAGGTTTTGTTATACAAAGCATTTGTGTCACTCTCTAAACCATGTGTCAGTAGGTTTTGTTATACAAAGCATTTGTGTCACTCTCTAAACCATGTGTCAGTAGGTTTTGTTATACAAAGCATTGGTGTCACCACTCTCTAAACCATGTGTCAGTAGGTTTTGTTATACAAAGCATTTGTGTCACTCTCTAAACCATGTGTCAGTAGGTTTTGTTATACAAAGCATTGGTGTCACCACTCTCTAAACCATGTGTCAGTAGGTTTTGTTATACAAAGCATTTGTGTCACTCTCTAAACCATGTGTCAGTAGGTTTTGTTATACAAAGCATTGGTGTCACCACTCTCTAAACCATGTGTCAGTAGGTTTTGTTATACAAAGCATTTGTGTCACTCTCTAAACCATGTGTCAGTAGGTTTTGTTATACAAAGCATTGGTGTCACCACTCTCTAAACCATGTGTCAGTAGGTTTTGTTATACAAAGCATTTGTGTCACTCTCTAAACCATGTGTCAGTAGGTTTTGTTATACAAAGCATTTGTGTCACTCTCTAAACCATGTGTCAGTAGGTTTTGTTATACAAAGCATTGGTGTCACCACTCTCTAAACCATGTGTCAGTAGGTTTTGTTATACAAAGCATTTGTGTCACTCTCTAAACCATGTGTCTGTAGGTTTTGTTATACAAAGCATTGGTGTCACCACTCTCTAAACCATGTGTCAGTAGGTTTTGTTATACAAAGCATTGGTGTCACCACTCTCTAAACCATGTGTCAGTAGGTTTTGTTATACAAAGCATTGGTGTCACCACTCTCTAAACCATGTGTCAGTAGGTTTTGTTATACAAAGCATTGGTGTCACCACTCTCTAAACCATGTGTCAGTAGGTTTTGTTATACAAAGCATTTGTGTCACTCTCTAAACCATGTGTCAGTAGGTTTTGTTATACAAAGCATTTGTGCCACTCTCTAAACCATGTGTCAGTAGGTTTTGTTATACAAAGCATTGGTGTCACCACTCTCTAAACCATGTGTCAGTAGGTTTTGTTATACAAAGCATTTGTGTGACCTTTCCCTAATTTATGTGTCAGTAGGTTTTGTTATACAAAGCATTGGTGTCACTCTCTAAACCATGTGTCTGTAGGTTTTGTTATACAAAGCATTTGTGTGACCTTTCCCTAATTTATGTGTCAGTAGGTTTTGTTATACAAAGCATTTGTGTCACTCTCTAAACCATGTGTCAGTAGGTTTTGTTATACAAAGCATTGGTGTCACCACTCTCTAAACCATGTGTCAGTAGGTTTTGTTATACAAAGCATTGGTGTCACCACTCTCTAAACCATGTGTCAGTAGGTTTTGTTATACAAAGCATTTGTGTCACTCTCTAAACCATGTGTCAGTAGGTTTTGTTATACAAAGCATTGGTGTGACCACTCTCTAAACCATGTGTCAGTAGGTTTTGTTATACAAAGCATTGGTGTCACCACTCTCTAAACCATGTGTCAGTAGGTTTTGTTATACAAAGCATTGGTGTCACCACTCTCTAAACCATGTGTCAGTAGGTTTTGTTATACAAAGCATTGGTGTCACCACTCTCTAAACCATGTGTCAGTAGGTTTTGTTATACAAAGCATTGGTGTCACCACTCTCTAAACCATGTGTCAGTAGGTTTTGTTATACAAAGCATTGGTGTCACCACTCTCTAAACCATGTGTCAGTAGGTTTTGTTATACAAAGCATTGGTGTCACCACTCTCTAAACCATGTGTCAGTAGGTTTTGTTATACAAAGCATTGGTGTCACCACTCTCTAAACCATGTGTCAGTAGGTTTTGTTATACAAAGCATTTGTGCCACTCTCTAAACCATGTGTCAGTAGGTTTTGTTATACAAAGCATTGGTGTCACCACTCTCTAAACCATGTGTCAGTAGGTTTTGTTATACAAAGCATTTGTGTGACCTTTCCCTAATTTATGTGTCAGTAGGTTTTGTTATACAAAGCATTTGTGTCACTCTCTAAACCATGTGTCAGTAGGTTTTGTTATACAACGCATTTGTGTCACTCTATAAACCATGTGTCAGTAGGTTTTGTTATACAAAGCATTTGTGTGACCTTTCCCTAATTTATGTGTCAGTAGGTTTTGTTATACAAAGCATTGGTGTCACCACTCTCTAAACCATGTGTCAGTAGGTTTTGTTATACAAAGCATTGGTGTCACCACTCTCTAAACCATGTGTCAGTAGGTTTTGTTATACAAAGCATTGGTGTCACCACTCTCTAAACCATGTGTCAGTAGGTTTTGTTATACAAAGCATTTGTGTGACCTTTCCCTAATTTATGTGTCAGTAGGTTTTGTTATACAAAGCATTGGTGTCACCACTCTCTAAACCATGTGTCAGTAGGTTTTGTTATACAAAGCATTGGTGTCACCACTCTCTAAACCATGTGTCAGTAGGTTTTGTTATACAAAGCATTTGTGTAACTCTCTAAACCATGTGTCAGTAGGTTTTGTTATACAAAGCATTTGTGTCACTCTCTAAACCATGTGTCAGTAGGTTTTGTTATACAAAGCATTGGTGTCACCACTCTCTAAACCATGTGTCAGTAGGTTTTGTTATACAAAGCATTGGTGTCACCACTCTCTAAACCATGTGTCAGTAGGTTTTGTTATACAAAGCATTGGTGTCACCACTCTCTAAACCATGTGTCAGTAGGTTTTGTTATACAAAGCATTGGTGTCACCACTCTCTAAACCATGTGTCAGTAGGTTTTGTTATACAAAGCATTGGTGTCACCACTCTCTAAACCATGTGTCTGTAGGTTTTGTTATACAAAGCATTTGTGTCACTCTCTAAACCATGTGTCTGTAGGTTTTGTTATACAAAGCATTGGTGTCACCACTCTCTAAACCATGTGTCAGTAGGTTTTGTTATACAAAGCATTGGTGTCACCACTCTCTAAACCATGTGTCAGTAGGTTTTGTTATACAAAGCATTTGTGTGACCTTTCCCTAATTTATGTGTCAGTAGGTTTTGTTATACAAAGCATTGGTGTGACCACTCTCTAAACCATGTGTCAGTAGGTTTTGTTATACAAAGCATTGGTGTCACCACTCTCTAAACCATGTGTCAGTAGGTTTTGTTATACAAAGCATTGGTGTCACCACTCTCTAAACCATGTGTCAGTAGGTTTTGTTATACAAAGCATTGGTGTCACCACTCTCTAAACCATGTGTCAGTAGGTTTTGTTATACAAAGCATTGGTGTCACCACTCTCTAAACCATGTGTCAGTAGGTTTTGTTATACAAAGCATTTGTGTGACCTTTCCCTAATTTATGTGTCAGTAGGTTTTGTTATACAAAGCATTTGTGTCACTCTCTAAACCATGTGTCAGTAGGTTTTGTTATACAAAGCATTTGTGTGACCTTTCCCTAATTTATGTGTCAGTAGGTTTTGTTATACAAAGCATTGGTGTCACTCTCTAAACCATGTGTCAGTAGGTTTTGTTATACAACGCATTTGTGTCACTCTATAAACCATGTGTCAGTAGGTTTTGTTATACAAAGCATTTGTGTCACTCTCTAAACCATGTGTCAGTAGGTTTTGTTATACAAAGCATTTGTGTCACTCTCTAAACCATGTGTCAGTAGGTTTTGTTATACAAAGCATTTGTGTCACTCTCTAAACCATGTGTCAGTAGGTTTTGTTATACAAAGCATTTGTGTGACCTTTCCCTAATTTATGTGTCAGTAGGTTTTGTTATACAAAGCATTTGTGTCACTCTCTAAACCATGTGTCAGTAGGTTTTGTTATACAAAGCATTTGTGTGACCTTTCCCTAATTTATGTGTCAGTAGGTTTTGTTATACAAAGCATTTGTGTCACTCTCTTAACCATGTGTCAGTAGGTTTTGTTATACAAAGCATTGGTGTCACCACTCTCTAAACCATGTGTCAGTAGGTTTTGTTATACAAAGCATTTGTGTCACTCTCTAAACCATGTGTCAGTAGGTTTTGTTATACAAAGCATTGGTGTCATCACTCTCTAAACCATGTGTCAGTAGGTTTTGTTATACAAAGCATTTGTGTCACTCTCTAAACCATGTGTCAGTAGGTTTTGTTATACAAAGCATTTGTGTCACTCTCTAAACCATGTGTCAGTAGGTTTTGTTATACAAAGCATTTGTGTCACTCTCTAAACCATGTGTCAGTAGGTTTTGTTATACAACGCATTTGTGTCACTCTATAAACCATGTGTCAGTAGGTTTTGTTATACAACGCATTTGTGTCACTCTCTAAACCATGTGTCAGTAGGTTTTGTTATACAAAGCATTTGTGTCACTCTCTAAACCATGTGTCAGTAGGTTTTGTTATACAAAGCATTTGTGTCACTCTCTAAACCATGTGTCAGTAGGTTTTGTTATACAAAGCATTTGTGTCACTCTCTAAACCATGTGTCAGTAGGTTTTGTTATAAAAAGCATTTGTGTCACTCTCTAAACCATGTGTCAGTAGGTTTTGTTATACAAAGCATTTGTGTCACTCTCTAAACCATGTGTCAGTAGGTTTTGTTATACAAAGCATTTGTGTCACTCTCTAAACCATGTGTCAGTAGGTTTTGTTATACAAAGCATTTGTGTCACTCTCTAAACCATGTGTCAGTAGGTTTTGTTATACAAAGCATTTGTGTGACCTTTCCCTAATTTATGTGTCAGTAGGTTTTGTTATAAAAAGCATTTGTGTCACTCTCTAAACCATGTGTCAGTAGGTTTTGTTATACAAAGCATTTGTGTGACCTTTCCCTAATTTATGTGTCAGTAGGTTTTGTTATACAAAGCATTGGTGTCACTCTCTAAACCATGTGTCAGTAGGTTTTGTTATACAAAGCATTTGTGTGACCTTTCCCTAATTTATGTGTCAGTAGGTTTTGTTATACAAAGCATTGGTGTCACTCTCTAAACCATGTGTCTGTAGGTTTTGTTATACAAAGCATTGGTGTCACTCTCTAAACCATGTGTCTGTAGGTTTTGTTATACAACGCATTTGTGTGACCTTTCCCTAATTTATGTGTCAGTAGGTTTTGTTATACAAAGCATTTGTGTCACTCTCTAAACCATGTGTCAGTAGGTTTTGTTATACAAAGCATTGGTGTGACTCTCTAAACCATGTGTGAGTAGGTTTTGTTATACAAAGCATTTGTGTGACTCTCTAAACCATGTGTCAGTAGGTTTTGTTATACAAAGCATTTGTGTGACCTTTCCCTAATTTATGTGTCAGTAGGTTTTGTTATGCAAAGCATTTGTGTCACTCTCTAAACCATGTGTGAGTAGGTTTTGTTATACAAAGCATTGGTGTGACTCTCTAAACCATGTGTGAGTAGGTTTTGTTATACAAAGCATTTGTGTGACTCTCTAAACCATGTGTCAGTAGGTTTTGTTATACAAAGCATTTGTGTGACTCTCTAAACCATGTGTCAGTAGGTTTTGTTATACAAAGCATTGGTGTGACTCTCTAAACCATGTGTGAGTAGGTTTTGTTATACAAAGCATTTGTGTGACTCTCTAAACCATGTGTCAGTAGGTTTTGTTATACAAAGCATTGGTGTGACTCTCTAAACCATGTGTGAGTAGGTTTTGTTATACAAAGCATTTGTGTGACTCTCTAAACCATGTGTCAGTAGGTTTTGTTATACAAAGCATTTGTGTGACCTTTCCCTAATTTATGTGTCAGTAGGTTTTGTTATGCAAAGCATTTGTGTCACTCTCTAAACCATGTGTGAGTAGGTTTTGTTATACAAAGCATTGGTGTGACTCTCTAAACCATGTGTGAGTAGGTTTTGTTATACAAAGCATTTGTGTGACTCTCTAAACCATGTGTCAGTAGGTTTTGTTATACAAAGCATTTGTGTGACTCTCTAAACCATGTGTCAGTAGGTTTTGTTATACAAAGCATTGGTGTGACTCTCTAAACCATGTGTGAGTAGGTTTTGTTATACAAAGCATTTGTGTGACTCTCTAAACCATGTGTCAGTAGGTTTTGTTATACAAAGCATTTGTGTCACTCTCTAAACCATGTGTCAGTAGGTTTTGTTATACAAAGCATTTGTGTCACTCTCTAAACCATGTGTCAGTAGGTTTTGTTATACAAAGCATTTGTGTCACTCTCTAAACCATGTGTCAGTAGGTTTTGTTATACAAAGCATTTGTGTGACCTTTCCCTAATTTATGTGTCAGTAGGTTTTGTTATAAAAAGCATTTGTGTCACTCTCTAAACCATGTGTCAGTAGGTTTTGTTATACAAAGCATTTGTGTGACCTTTCCCTAATTTATGTGTCAGTAGGTTTTGTTATACAAAGCATTTGTGTCACTCTCTAAACCATGTGTCAGTAGGTTTTGTTATACAAAGCATTTGTGTGACCTTTCCCTAATTTATGTGTCAGTAGGTTTTGTTATACAAAGCATTGGTGTCACTCTCTAAACCATGTGTCTGTAGGTTTTGTTATACAAAGCATTGGTGTCACTCTCTAAACCATGTGTCTGTAGGTTTTGTTATACAACGCATTTGTGTGACCTTTCCCTAATTTATGTGTCAGTAGGTTTTGTTATACAAAGCATTTGTGTCACTCTCTAAACCATGTGTCAGTAGGTTTTGTTATACAAAGCATTGGTGTGACTCTCTAAACCATGTGTGAGTAGGTTTTGTTATACAAAGCATTTGTGTGACTCTCTAAACCATGTGTCAGTAGGTTTTGTTATACAAAGCATTTGTGTGACCTTTCCCTAATTTATGTGTCAGTAGGTTTTGTTATGCAAAGCATTTGTGTCACTCTCTAAACCATGTGTGAGTAGGTTTTGTTATACAAAGCATTGGTGTGACTCTCTAAACCATGTGTGAGTAGGTTTTGTTATACAAAGCATTTGTGTGACTCTCTAAACCATGTGTCAGTAGGTTTTGTTATACAAAGCATTTGTGTGACTCTCTAAACCATGTGTCAGTAGGTTTTGTTATACAAAGCATTGGTGTGACTCTCTAAACCATGTGTGAGTAGGTTTTGTTATACAAAGCATTTGTG
Organism: Nemertoderma westbladi; assembly: GCA_032718475.1. NCBI lineage: Eukaryota > Metazoa > Xenacoelomorpha > Nemertodermatida > Nemertodermatidae > Nemertoderma > Nemertoderma westbladi. Next base: position 95,763 of record JAUCBJ010008575.1, on the reverse strand, counting down.
TGACTCTCTAAACCATGTGTCAGTAGGTTTTGTTATACAAAGCATTGGTGTGACTCTCTAAACCATGTGTGAGTAGGTTTTGTTATACAAAGCATTTGTGTGACTCTCTAAACCATGTGTCAGTAGGTTTTGTTATACAAAGCATTTGTGTGACCTTTCCCTAATTTATGTGTCAGTAGGTTTTGTTATGCAAAGCATTTGTGTCACTCTCTAAACCATGTGTCAGTAGGTTTTGTTATACAAAGCATTTGTGTGACTCTCTAAACCATGTGTCAGTAGGTTTTGTTATACAAAGCATTGGTGTGACTCTCTAAACCATGTGTGAGTAGGTTTTGTTATACAAAGCATTTGTGTGACTCTCTAAACCATGTGTCAGTAGGTTTTGTTATACAAAGCATTTGTGTCACTCTCTAAACCATGTGTCAGTAGGTTTTGTTATACAACGCATTTGTGTCACTATCTAAACCATGTGTCAGTAGGTTTTGTTATACAACGCATTTGTGTCACTATCTAAACCATGTGTCAGTAGGTTTTGTTATACAAAGCATTTGTGTGACCTCTCTCTAAATTATGTGTCAGTAGGTTTTGTTATACAAAGCATTTGTGTCACTCTCTAAACCATGTGTCAGTAGGTTTTGTTATACAAAGCATTTGTGTCACTCTCTAAACCATGTGTCAGTAGGTTTTGTTATACAAAGCATTTGTGTCACTCTCTAAACCATGTGTCAGTAGGTTTTGTTATACAAAGCATTGGTGTCATCACTCTCTAAATTATGTGTCAGTAGGTTTTGTTATACAAAGCATTTGTGTCACTCTCTAAACCATGTGTCAGTAGGTTTTGTTATACAAAGCATTTGTGTGACCTCTCTCTAAATTATGTGTCAGTAGGTTTTGTTATACAAAGCATTTGTGTCACTCTCTAAACCATGTGTCAGTAGGTTTTGTTATACAAAGCATTTGTGTCACTCTCTAAACCATGTGTCAGTAGGTTTTGTTATACAAAGCATTTGTGTCACTCTCTAAACCATGTGTCAGTAGGTTTTGTTATACAAAGCATTGGTGTCATCACTCTCTAAACCATGTGTCAGTAGGTTTTGTTATACAAAGCATTGGTATCATCACTCTCTAAACCATGTGTCAGTAGGTTTTGTTATACAAAGCATTTGTGTCACTCTCTAAACCATGTGTCAGTAGGTTTTGTTATACAAAGCATTGGTGTCATCACTCTCTAAACCATGTGTGAGTAGGTTTTGTTATACAAAGCATTTGTGTCACTCTCTAAACCATGTGTGAGTAGGTTTTGTTATACAAAGCATTTGTGTCACTCTCTAAACCATGTGTCAGTAGGTTTTGTTATACAAAGCATTTGTGTCACTCTCTAAACCATGTGTCAGTAGGTTTTGTTATACAACGCATTTGTGTGACCTCTCTCTAAATTATGTGTCAGTAGGTTTTGTTATACAACGCATTTGTGTCACTCTCTAAACCATGTGTCAGTAGGTTTTGTTATACAACGCATTTGTGTGACCTCTCTCTAAATTATGTGTCAGTAGGTTTTGTTATACAACGCATTTGTGTCACTCTCTAAACCATGTGTCAGTAGGTTTTGTTATACAAAGCATTGGTGTCATCACTCTCTAAACCATGTGTGAGTAGGTTTTGTTATACAAAGCATTTGTGTCACTCTCTAAACCATGTGTGAGTAGGTTTTGTTATACAAAGCATTTGTGTCACTCTCTAAACCATGTGTCAGTAGGTTTTGTTATACAAAGCATTGGTATCATCACTCTCTAAACCATGTGTCAGTAGGTTTTGTTATACAAAGCATTTGTGTCACTCTCTAAACCATGTGTCAGTAGGTTTTGTTATACAAAGCATTTGTGTCACTCTCTAAACCATGTGTCAGTAGGTTTTGTTATACAAAGCATTGGTGTCATCACTCTCTAAACCATGTGTCAGTAGGTTTTGTTATACAAAGCATTGGTGTCACTCTCTAAACCATGTGTGAGTAGGTTTTGTTATACAAAGCATTTGTGTCACTCTCTAAACCATGTGTCAGTAGGTTTTGTTATACAAAGCATTGGTATCATCACTCTCTAAACCATGTGTCAGTAGGTTTTGTTATACAAAGCATTTGTGTCACTCTCTAAACCATGTGTCAGTAGGTTTTGTTATACAAAGCATTTGTGTCACTCTCTAAACCATGTGTCAGTAGGTTTTGTTATACAAAGCATTTGTGTCACTCTCTAAACCATGTGTCAGTAGGTTTTGTTATACAAAGCATTTGTGTCACTCTCTAAACCATGTGTCAGTAGGTTTTGTTATACAAAGCATTTGTGTCACTCTCTAAACCATGTGTCAGTAGGTTTTGTTATACAAAGCATTTGTGTCACTCTCTAAACCATGTGTCAGTAGGTTTTGTTATACAAAGCATTTGTGTGACCTCTCTCTAAACCATGTGTCAGTAGGTTTTGTTATACAAAGCATTTGTGTCACTCTCTAAACCATGTGTCAGTAGGTTTTGTTATACAAAGCATTGGTATCATCACTCTCTAAACCATGTGTCAGTAGGTTTTGTTATACAAAGCATTTGTGTCACTCTCTAAACCATGTGTCAGTAGGTTTTGTTATACAAAGCATTTGTGTCACTCTCTAAACCATGTGTCAGTAGGTTTTGTTATACAAAGCATTGGTGTCATCACTCTCTAAACCATGTGTCAGTAGGTTTTGTTATACAAAGCATTTGTGTCACTCTCTAAACCATGTGTCAGTAGGTTTTGTTATACAAAGCATTGGTATCATCACTCTCTAAACCATGTGTCAGTAGGTTTTGTTATACAAAGCATTTGTGTCACTCTCTAAACCATGTGTCAGTAGGTTTTGTTATACAAAGCATTTGTGTCACTCTCTAAACCATGTGTCAGTAGGTTTTGTTATACAAAGCATTGGTGTCATCACTCTCTAAACCATGTGTCAGTAGGTTCTGTTATACAAAGCATTTGTGTCACTCTCTAAACCATGTGTCAGTAGGTTTTGTTATACAAAGCATTTGTGTCACTCTCTAAACCATGTGTCAGTAGGTTCTGTTATACAAAGCATTTGTGTCACTCTCTAAACCATGTGTCAGTAGGTTCTGTTATACAAAGCATTTGTGTCACTCTCTAAACCATGTGTCTGTAGGTTTTGTTATACAAAGCATTTGTGTAACTCTCTAAACCATGTGTCTGTAGGTTTTGTTATACAAAGCATTTGTGTCACTCTCTAAACCATGTGTCAGTAGGTTTTGTTATACAAAGCATTTGTGTCACTCTCTAAACCATGTGTCAGTAGGTTTTGTTATACAAAGCATTTGTGTCACTCTCTAAACCATGTGTCAGTAGGTTTTGTTATACAAAGCATTTGTGTCACTCTCTAAACCATGTGTCAGTAGGTTTTGTTATACAAAGCATTTGTGTCACTCTCTAAACCATGTGTCAGTAGGTTTTGTTATACAAAGCATTTGTGTCACTCTCTAAACCATGTGTCAGTAGGTTTTGTTATACAAAGCATTTGTGTCACTCTCTAAACCATGTGTCAGTAGGTTTTGTTATACAAAGCATTTGTGTGACTCTCTAAACCATGTGTCAGTAGGTTTTGTTATACAAAGCATTGGTGTCATCACTCTCTAAACCATGTGTCAGTAGGTTTTGTTATACAAAGCATTGGTGTCATCACTCTCTAAACCATGTGTCAGTAGGTTTTGTTATACAAAGCATTTGTGTCACTCTCTAAACCATGTGTCAGTAGGTTTTGTTATACAAAGCATTGGTGTCATCACTCTCTAAACCATGTGTCAGTAGGTTTTGTTATACAAAGCATTGGTATCATCACTCTCTAAACCATGTGTCAGTAGGTTTTGTTATACAAAGCATTTGTGTCACTCTCTAAACCATGTGTCAGTAGGTTTTGTTATACAAAGCATTTGTGTCACTCTCTAAACCATGTGTCAGTAGGTTTTGTTATACAAAGCATTGGTGTCATCACTCTCTAAACCATGTGTCAGTAGGTTTTGTTATACAAAGCATTTGTGTCACTCTCTAAACCATGTGTCAGTAGGTTTTGTTATACAAAGCATTTGTGTCACTCTCTAAACCATGTGTCAGTAGGTTTTGTTATACAAAGCATTTGTGTCACTCTCTAAACCATGTGTCAGTAGGTTTTGTTATACAAAGCATTGGTGTCATCACTCTCTAAACCATGTGTCAGTAGGTTTTGTTATACAAAGCATTTGTGTCACTCTCTAAACCATGTGTCAGTAGGTTTTGTTATACAACGCATTTGTGTCACTCTCTAAACCATGTGTCAGTAGGTTTTGTTATACAAAGCATTGGTGTCATCACTCTCTAAACCATGTGTCAGTAGGTTTTGTTATACAAAGCATTTGTGTCACTCTCTAAACCATGTTTCAGTAGGTTTTGTTATACAAAGCATTGGTGTCATCACTCTCTAAACCATGTGTCAAGTCAAGTATTCTAGGTCATTGATCAAGAAAACTTGCCACCTCCATGCAGCATAAAGGAGGTGCCACCTGTAGCTGCATAGACCCTCTTACTAGGGCAAATCTGGTCCTGTAACTAGGACCCCCTTCGTTCTGGGATAAGGACGCCCTTGGTCCTGGATTAAGGACCCATATACTTGGCTGCAGGGGTATATGGCCTGACGAGGCAGATGGTGATCTACCAATGGCTGGTCAGGAGTAGAGTGATCTCATGTCCACTCTGAGAGCACTTCACTGCGACCTGCACCTGGCAGCAAGGGTACAGGGCATTACCCAGCAGATGAGCTGCAACAGCCAATGGTGGGTCATGTGCGCCAGAGTAGATATGGGTGATGGGCCTCATATCTGACTCCATTGCGACACCCACCCTGTGGAATGGCAAACCAGGGTGTGGTATTTGCCCCGAGAGCTGACTCGGCAAAAAAGCACCCCCCAACCCCCACTATGGATTACATTAGCAATGCGGAGGTCCGGCCACTAGAGGCCAGTGGAATTACCGGACACAATCGGCCTCACAGGCGTCAGTTAACTCCTGACCGGCTGCCTGTCTCACCCCCTACTGGAGAGAGAGCAGCCAACAATTCTTTGAGTCCATTTCCTGATGACCTTTCTGGCCCAAACCCTGGGTCACCAGGAAGGCCAGATTGTGATGGGGAGAGGGATTCTGGAGTTTGAGGCTACTCTCATGTTCCACCCCGACCAACAAAGCCATTGGTGAATCTGAGGCAAGTCACAAGACTAGCCTCAGTAAACACCCTAACACTCGGGTCCCCAATGCGACAAGGTGAGCTGACTGCCTTGGCAGATAAGCTTTCTCTTAGCGCAGTGGGTGTTCAAGAGCACCGAATGCAGACTGGACAGACTGATGAGGTTCTGATTAAGGATATGGGGGGCGGTTGGCATCTCGCCCTCGCGTCAGCAGATGATAGTGGCAATGGTGGAATTGGTCTATTGATGAATCCAACTGCACATGCAGCATTGGACAAAATAGACCAAATCTCTAACCGCATCATCCGTTGCCACTTCTCATGTTCTGGAAGACTGGCTAAGAAGTTTCCTAAGGTGGTTCTGATTGTGTGCTACTCTCCAACTAGTGTTGCCCCTGTAGAGGAGGTGGAAAATTTCTACCACAATCTACAAGCAGCTACTGTTGGAGTGGATCAGCATGCATTCTTAACATTCCTGGGAGACTTTAATGCAAGTCTGCATCAATCACCTACATCGCCCTGGGTCTATAGCAATAGTGTTAACCGAAATTCTGTCCATCTTTAGGATTTTATCTCTGGAAATGGATTGTTTTCGGCTGGAACCCAGTTCAAGAAGCGAACTGGAAAGCTATGGACTCATAGTGGACCCAGTGGTCACAAGTCCCAGATAGACCATATTCTGTTTCGTAGGAAATACAGGAGCTCTATACAAGACTGTAATGCATTTACACTTCGACCCTTCTCCAGTGATCACCGCCTTATTGTGGCCAAGGTAAGACTTAGTCTGCGTGCTAGCAGAACAACGAAATCTGCCTTGCCGCGGCATGACTGGTCCTCTCTGTTGCAACAGCCAAGTGTGAGATCCAGCTTCACACTACAGCTGAGCAACAGGTATGAGGCTCTTGCCTCTGAGGCGGCAGATCACTGTGAGGGCTATACTGCCTTTACAGAAGCAGTTAAGTTAGCAGCTGCAGAAACATTTCCTGTATACCCTCGAAACAGGGAAAGGGCCCCCTGGACTGACAACAAAATTCAGAAGTGCCGAAATGACCTTCATAAGGCGCAGAAAGAGTCCCGACTCAAACAGACTACAGCGGCCAAGAATGCAGTTAAGGCTGCATCTAGGTCCCTGAACAGGCAGTACTCTGCTAATCTACAGGATCTAATAAACCAACAGGTTGATGCCATCAATGATGCTGACGACAGCAGGCAAACATCCCAGGCATGGAAATCGATCAATCTGCTTACTGGGCGGAAAAGCCAACCAACCACCAAGGTTAAGGCTGAATCACCAGCCGATCGCCTCAATGGTTGGAAAGCCCACTTTGAAAAGCTCCTCAATAATGACAGGGTATTGCCTGATAACTTTATAGAAGTAAAAGTGTCTGAGTCTGTACTCCCAGATATTCCCATTGGCGATATCTCCTTTGCAGAAGTGAAGGCTGCTGCAAAGAGCATTAAGACCAATCGTGCCAGTGGAGTAGATGGTGTTCCCCCTGAGGTCTTTAAAATACCTGAGTGTTTAAAGCTCATCTATCCCATCATAGTAGACATGTACCGAACAACAAGAGTCCCACAAGAAATGAAAACAAATAAGTTGGTGCCAGTTCCCAAGAAGGGCAACCTAACACTCTTTGGTTCTTTTCGGGGAATCTCATTGATCTCGATTGCTGCAAAGCTATACAATAGGATTCTATTAAATCGCATCAGGGATCCCATTGAGAGACTGCTCAGTGGAAATCAGAATGGGTTCCGTAAAGGTCGTGGGACCATGGAGCCCATTTTGGCACTTAGAAGGATAATTGAAGAGTTATCAAAAAAGAAAGACAGGCTATTTGAAGAGACAGTAACAATACCTGCAATATCCTACTGTAAAGTTTGTGAATCAATCATAATCCGACCTTCTCACCAAAACAGTAAACTCTAAGTAAGCGAATATATTGCAGTATCGATCTCTTATAACCGGTGAGGCAGAAAACAGTCTACGAGCAGACAAACTTCGATAAAACAAAATCCCGCGCAGCGAATCCTAAAATCAGGCTGACTCACTGACGGACTAAGGGGCTCGTATACTTTGCCGCGGTGTGATTTATATGGTTGGGCGAAAGGGACGCTAGCTAGGTACAGAGGCAGAGATTTAGAGATGTCTAACTAGCGGGCAAAGCACAGTAAGGACAAAAGTTAATTTTATATATTTTGAGGTGTAAATAATTTCTAACGCGCGCGTGTTAATTCTGAACCATCAAGATCAGTTTTGCTCCTTCATATATATAATTACTGGGTACGGTGTGATTTTACAAATATTCTAATTTTGTAACTTGTAGGGCCAATACTCACGAATGATAAGGCTCCTTCCCCTCTTGCGTATTTCCAGGACTCAAATTCAGGCATAAGGTTAATGCTACGCCCAGAATTCGGCAATTTTTATTTACCAGGTCCCTAATACTAAGAAGAAATGTGTTAGTTTACTACAGTAGGCGTACGGTTACTAATAGCTAGCCTGGCGTCCTATCTAGAATTTTGGTTACCTAGGTGGGCTTGGTAACTTCCTATCAGGATGTCGGCGGGGACACGGTAGATGTTAGTATCCCTAATAGCCTTAATTTATTTTGCGCCTAGTCGTAAACTGCCCTACCGCCTGAACAGTACAATCCTAAATTCAGGTGAAACACAGTAACCCTCCTAGCCTACAAGTTCTAATGCAATGGACACCGTCGTACTACAAATAGTCGCAGACGCACCTGCACTTAGCAAGAGTTAGGCGTACAGTTTGCTGCACCCTACCAATGTCTATGCTTCGTACTGGTGTGCCTACGTCCTATCTGCGTACTAGTATCTGCCTGCTCTCCCCCCCGTAGGAATATGAAGGTCTACTGCGGTTTTTTCCTGAATTAAGACAGTACAGTCCCTAAATGTAATTTTAGGCGTACAGCGTGTCACTACTTCTACCTTTTGATCTTTGGTCTTACGCTTAGGTAGCAAGGCGTCGAACGCTGTCTAACCTTTTAGGCGATGGGCGAATAACTGAGATGATATTGCGGGTTGTCTCCTGTCTACATTCCCTTGATGTTCCCGTTCATTGCTGCGGCCCGATCTCTAGCCGGCCATCCTGTTCCTAAGTGTGTTCACCGTAGTGAATCATGGTGAAAAGAAAAGGCAGGTAGCGGTATTTCTGAATTTATTGCAGATAATAATACAAAAATGTAATCTGAAAACTAATGACAGAATAAACAAATATCAGATAACTCAGAATAATTGTGTAAGTGAAGAGTGAATAACTAATGAACAAATCGCACCTTTATATACTAAATTTGTGCCGCAATCAATCGAGAAAATTCTCGATTGTTCTATAGGTTCTAACAGGTTTTTAAAGATAGCTATTGGTCCAGCTAATATATAACTTGCACGACATTGGTTACAATCAAATAACTACAGTCTCATTGGTTAATCTAGGTACAAACAAATGCAATTTAATTTGTAGCGGTCAATATAAATGAGTTGAAATTCTGCACAAAAAATAATTCGCACTTACTAGGATTCGAACTCAATACCTACTACACATATAATTTCCAACGCTCTACCGACTGATCTACTGAACCACTTGACTAATAGGCGTACAATAGATATAACAAATACAAATGAGGACTCAATGTAATCTTTTACAAAGTTGATTCGAATAAAAATAAAATTTTGAAAATCCACGGCATTTAGGGAATATAATTCTATACCGCTCCATGAAAACAGGATATTATCGTGCATAAATATACGGTTTTCACCAATAATCAATCAAACTATAGAATACTTAGGGCGTACTTACATATTTACAAATTAAATTTCAAACAATACTTCCTTTCTACATAATGATTCGATACAAAATAATTACAAATTCAAACTTTACCTAGTTAAGGCTTTACTAAGTAAGTACAATATAAATCTAAATTAAATTCACCAATATAAATCTATTGCATCTCAATATTGCATAAATTCAAACAATTACAAATACAAATAAATGAAAATCATAAGAAAGGCTCGCGAGTCTTCCATCTACTATTGCATCTCAAATATTGCATAGATTCAAATAATTACAAATACTTTCGTGCCTAAATGTAGATTGCATAAGTTCGGAATAATTACAAATATGAGTCTTTCTAAGCACAAAACTTTCTAACTATAAAACTTTCTAAATACAAAATATAACACTTTACAAATGAAACTATAAGAAAGGCCCACGAGTCTTCCATCTACTCTTACTTTCTATTTCACTGTAAATACAAATACTGCTTATAAGATATAAATTGCATAATATTCGGAACAATATAAATTGCATAAGTTCGGAATAATCACAAATATAAAATATAAATCTTGCAAATATAAATCTTACTAAATATGAGTCTTACTAAATATGAGTTTTTCCAGAATACAAAACTTACTAATTATAACATATAATTCAAATAAATCACAAATTCACAAGAAAGGCTCACGAGTCTTCCGTCCACCCTTGCCCTCCCTTTTATCGCTTAGTTGATCGAGCCCTGCCGCGTCCTCGAAAACTGCGCACAGGTGACTTTGCTCGCGATATGGGACTTGTGGGGCGAGTCACTGGTTTCGTTTGGACGTTGAGAGACGGTTCGACTATTTCCTCGCAAATTCGTCTATTTGGCATCCCAAAACCTCGACCGATTCCTCGTGACCAATCAGTTGTCACTACAGTTGGTAGAACGTCTGGGAACGCGCGAGAAGCGGACGACGCAGACCCAAGAGCAGCTTGCGCCCCCTTCTGATCAGCTGGTGTGTGTCCCGATCCTCCTGTTGGTTCTCTAGGAAGCGATACCGTATCCCGAGTAATTCGAATGGTAGGCTCAACTCCCTTGCGTTTTTCTATATTAATAGACTTCTTTAATTGTTGGCCCACTTTCTGGACCCGTATGATCCTACCCTGTCCGTCCTCCCGAGGGTGACGTGCAGACGGCGCAACCGGAGTAGCTGGTATGTCGGTCGCCTCTAGGATCTCCTCTTCCTCGAATACGCTCGCTCGTATACGTTTGTGGTAAAACGCGGCTCGGTACGCCCATGCGACGGTTAACCAAGCTCCTTTATTCCGCTTTTCAGTTCGGAAACGATCGAATTCACCATACGTGATGCGATTAATGACTTTCTGAAAATTCCACGTGTTTTTGTTATCCGGGTGAATCTGTAGTAGATACTCGCGCACTACTCGGAATCCACTGTCGTGGGGCAAAATATCGACTACCTCGATAAGTTCGTCATATTGGGGCATAGCGGAGATGTATCCTTCCGACATCATCGTTTGGGGATTTACCGCCCAAAATCCAAGATGCGCCCTCATCGGAAATCGTCTTCTTTGTGCCGATACATGTTCGTCGGCTAAATCTTCCCACTCATCGAATAATTTTCTCACGAGTTTTACAGATTCGTGTTCATAGGGTATGTCTCTTAGTTGGCATTCAGATGCTCGATGCCCTTTTATATTGCAATAAGTACATTGAGCCATAAATCTCCAGCAAGTATAAAAGGTATGAGACCCTTGATCTCCACACCATCCACAGATTAGCTGAGTCGTAGTAATGTGCTTTCCACTGCACTTTGTCATATGATGTCCAGCGACGCCACATTTACCACACATCGTATTGGCAGGGTACCACACTCGTTCGTATATAAGATCTCCAATCGGTCGAGCGCTTCCGCCCACACTATAATCGTAATCATCTGGATCTATGGGTTGGTAGGTTTCTGAAGGTTGTATACAAACTATAGCATCTGTTGCTTCAAGTTGTCGAATCTCCGTCTGAGATTTCTTCGGGAGGTTCCTTTCTATCTCAAGAAGTTCCTCCAAAGGATCGTCAGTGATCGTAGTAGTTACTTCGAAATCATCACCAAGGTGACTGATAGGCGCGCGCGTCTGCCGTGATTCATCCGTAATCTCCACGATACGTTCTCCTTCATAGGGTAACAATGTAAACATAGATGGTCTTTCGATAAGAGATCCCGCACAGCGAAGATACACGTCTCGAAATATACTAAATCCTGCTCGAGTAAAGGCATTACACTGAGCGTCGGAGTTGTAGAAGGGTTGTCATATTTAGTCTTTGCGAGTTTCGCTGTACTTTCTGATAATTCCTTTATACCGAGTATGGTGTAGTCCTTAGTTCCAAATCGTTCGAATGGCGCTGCTGCTTCCTCTTGGATATCATATCCCCATCTCGGCTCTCCTTGTATCCCTTTCTCCATAATTAGCGGTGTAGTTACATAATCATTACTACTAGAGGGAATACAACAGAGTTTGTAGTTAGTTGTGAGGAGACGTGAGAGTTTCGTCTGCCCTTTGGGCTCGACAACGCTCTAACCTCCTACCCATAGCCTAAGATCTAGGGTTTCTTTAATGACACGCTGCTTCTTATCTCAAATTTTTTGCCGAAATAAAAAACGAATTTGGGCTAAACTGGCTGTGAGTCTAAAATACTCACTTTTTGATCCCAAACTATTATCATAAAATAAGCAATCAAGAATTAGTAATAAATATAGGGGAGTCTATTTATTGACGTAACTTATTGAAACAAGACCGTGTAAAATTTAATTAAAATTTTAAGAAAGGCTCGCAAGTCTTCCTCTCTTGTTTCTCTAATTTTAAGTTCCACCCGACTGTACCCTGAAATCTATTCACTGGAGAAAATTTTAAAAATTTTTCAAATCCAAGTGGATTGTCTAAAATTTCGAAAATGTCTCAATATTGTGAGTTCCAAGTAGAATTCCATTTGTTATACCTACAAATCCCGCTCCTAGGGTACTACCCTCAATGTTCACATATAAAGACAATGGAATTCTACCGCTGTCCTTACTACGGTGTACAGGTACGTGGAAATCTATTTGTAAACTCCTAATTATTTACTTATATTAGGTGGAGATTTGTAGTCTCCAGACTCGTTACGAGTCTCTTCAAGAAGTACCAGACGTTGAGTCGGTCTGTCTACTGTACGACCGTCAATTGTCCGTACCGTTACAGTTCTTGTCACTCCATCCATAGATGGATGTGTGGCTAAAATTACACCTGTTATCCAGAAGCGTCTTTTTAGATTCACTTCTGCTAACAGCACGTGATCTCCCGGCTTTAGTGCGCGGGTGTTATTGTACCAAGTTTGTTCTGGCAGAAATAGAGGGCAAATAATGGTTTTGCCATATTTCCCAGAATTTGTTAGCCAGTAGTTGCGTGATTTTCCACGCTTTTCTACCGTAGCTATCGCCTTCCATTGGAATAGAAATAGGCATTAATGTGGTCGGTGCCTGCATAAGCAGGTGTGCCGGTGTTAAAGCAAACTGGGATTGTTTGTCATCGGGTACTAATACTATTGGTCTAGTATTTAGTATTGCCTCGATTTCAACAAACAGTGTTGTCAGTTGGTCGTCTGTCAATATGTGGTTTACTGGAATGACCTTTGCCATGGCTGTCTTTATAGATCTAATCAATCTCTCCCAGACTCCGCCTCTCCATGGACTATCTGGAGGATTAAACTTCCAAACAATCTTGTAAGGACGTAGTTCGTTTGAGATTTGATCATGATCTAATTTCTTAAAGGCTCTAGCAATCTCATTTCGAGCACCAACAAAGTTTGTCCCTTGGTCTGAGTACAAGCATTTCACTAGTCCGCGTCTGGCGATAAATCGCCGCAATGCTAGTATAAACGCGTTGGTGGAAAGATCCATCACACGTTCAATGTGAACTGCCCTACTGGACATACATGTGAAAATCAGTCCCCAGCGTTTTACTAGTATACGTCCACGTTTCGTATGTATGGGACCAAAGCAATCAATTCCAGTCTCTGTAAAAGGTGGTCTGAATGCTTGAAGTCGTGCTTGTGGAAGTTCACTCATTTCTTGGGTACCTATTCTAGAATGTACCTTTTTACAAATAATACACGTACGTGTCACTGAACTTAATGCTTTACTGGGTCTAATTAATACAAATCTTGTACGTAAGTAGGAAAGACAGTGGTGTCTTCCAGCGTGTTTCAGATGTAAATGTGCGTCCAGTATCATTGCACGTTGTAGTTCGTGATGCTGCGGTATTATTATTGGGTATCTAAAGTTTGTGTTAAAGTCAATGTTTTGAAGCCGAGATTTATGACAAATTAAGCCATTATAAATTATCGGACTCCAACTCAGTATTGGTGACGACTTGATTGGTTGACCTTGATTTATAGATGTGAATTCGCGTGCGAAATATCGCAGTTGGTAATGGCGAATTAATTTAATCTCACACCTGTCAATCTCAGCCAATGTAAGTCGACGTGTAAAGTCTCGTTTGCCTTTAACGTATTGTACAAAACGTACAATCCACGCTAATTTTCGGCAAGCGTTTGTCCAAGAGTCTGTTAAGTTTACAATACGGTCGACGTGAGTATTTGTGACGTCATCAGGTAAGTCAATGGAGAATTTGGAAGGTTTTGATTTACTAGAAGGGCCCACGGGTCCGCCGGTAAGTATTCCCTTGTTGACTGTTGATCCGTCCGGGTCTACAAGTAATTTGTCCTTCTTCGTCTTCTTACTCTGGTTGTCAGTACTTTGTAAGTCGATCGTTAATGGTGGTTTGAACTCTATGGGGTCGGTGGGTTTCGGTAAACTTAATTTTCTGCCGATATTAATCCCAGGTCTCACCATAGGTTGCAAGTTTGGTATGTCTCTTGAGCGCAAAGTAACACCTGTATTTACATTAGCGTAGGTACTACCCACATCTGTAATACATGAGGTTTCACCGTGCTTATGGTTGCTCAAGTGTGTCAAAATTGGTAGTTTGTCAATACAAGGCCGCTCCAATAGGGAAACTGCGGCTTTACTATTTGTCAATATGTTACTAATGTCTGGTAGAACATTTTGTGACATGTCTGGTAAAATGTTTCGCGGAACATCCGGCGAAATATCTAGTGACGTGTCTGCCAAAACGTCTGGTTGACCGTCTAGTAACGTGTCTGGCGATACGTCTGGTAACGTATCTGGTTGTTTGTCAATAGAAGGCCGCTCCAATAGAGAAACTGCGGCTTTACTATTTGTCAGTATGTTACTAGTGTCTGGTAGAACATTTTGTGATATGTCTGGCAAAATGTCTGGTTGACTGTCTAGTAACGTATCTGGTTGACCGTCTGGCGATATGTCTGGTGTAGAAAGGCTCGCAAGTCTTCCGTTCTTGACCTTTGAAGTTATATCTTTCCATTTCGCCTTCGGTTTTTTCTTGAGTTTAGCCGCCGTCGTCTTTTTCTTTGCCTTCCCCTTTTTTGGTTTCTTGATTTCGGCGTCCTTAGGGATGGTCTTAGACTTGTTGTCGTATAACGGTGGCCAATCTTGTGTCGATTTCTGCAAGAATTGGGGTCCGTGTTGCCAAAATTCTTTGTTCTCCGGTTTACAGAATTCCTCAGGCATCATTCCTCGCGACGCAATATCGGCTGGGTTTTGTGGTCCGGGACAATGTCGCCAATCTTCCTTTATTGAACGGTCTAGAATCTCTGCGCGACGGTTAGCTACGAATGTCTTGAATTCAAGTGTGTCGTTGTTTATGTAAAATAAAACCAACGTCGCGTCAGTCCAATAAAATATCTGTAAACTTGACTGTAGTTCTGTCTGTATAAGGTTCACGATGGTGGTTGACAGCTTGTAGCTCAGCTCGTGGTGTCGTCATATACTTAGTAGGCATTGTTTTTGCCTTAATAATAATTAATTAATAATAATTAATTTCGCCGTAATGAGCGAAACATCGAATTCTTCTGAGTCTACTTGTCTGCGCAAGTACGCTGCCACACCAAAACCGTTGTCACTGGCGTCGGAAAAACAATGTAATTCCAAGTTGTCAGGAAATGTTGTCTGTAATGGAAAGTAGACCCTGGGTATGGAATAATCCTCTAGCGAAGATAATTCTGCCTCCCAGGTCTTCCATAAGTCCACTTGGTCTGATGAGATCGGCTCGTCCCATGTCAGTCCATCCTTCCAAATACTGCGCATATAAATGCGGGCTTGCAGTATTATTGGACTGATGAATCCTAATGGATCGAACAATCGGCTCAATTTTGACAAGCATGATCTCTTTGTCAGTGTGTTTTCTTGACTGTCCAGTCTCACCTTCACTCGAAAGTTGTCCGTGTTTGGGTCCCAAAAGAGCCCCAACACCTTGGTCGTCGGTAGTGGTTCGAACTCTAGGTCTATGTCACCACCTCCACGCTCAGTCGTTCCGAATGAGTCTACTAATTCGGCACTGTTTGAGGCGAATTTGGTGAGGTTAAAACCTCCGCCCGCTAAGCAGTCCCGTAATTGATGTGCTACTGTTGTAGCACGTTCTACTGTGTCGCAAC
The DNA here is from genome assembly GCA_032718475.1 of Nemertoderma westbladi. Taxonomy (NCBI): domain Eukaryota; kingdom Metazoa; phylum Xenacoelomorpha; order Nemertodermatida; family Nemertodermatidae; genus Nemertoderma; species Nemertoderma westbladi. The sequence continues at coordinate 80,167 of JAUCBJ010008575.1, read as the reverse complement.
TCTGTAAACCGTCGTCGACGTAAAAGTCACGTTCCACAATCCTAATTATCTCTGGGTCATACAAATGTTTCTGATCCCTAGCGGCCTGCTTTAGGGCATACATTGTACAGTTTGGGCTGTCTCTGGCACCGAAAACGCGAACTTGCATTTGGTAAGTCGCCGGTGGTAGACTTAAGTCTCCTTCCGGATACCAGAGGAACCTCAAACTGTCTCTGTCTTGCTCTAACGCTCTCACTTGGTGAAACATAGCTTCGACGTCACAAGTAAAAGCTACTTGACGCTGACGGAAGCGCATAATCACCCCCATAAGATAATTATTCATGTTTGGTCCATCCATCAACTCGCTATTGAGGGACATTCCCTCAAACAGAGCCACACAGTCATTGACTACACGTACTTTGTCTGGTTTGTCGGGGTGTCTCACAAAGTGATGTGGCAAATAGTATGTCTGGTTAGTCACTATCTCTGGGTTAGTCATTCGGATAGCGTATCCCTTGGTCAAATACGTCTCCATCTGAGTGTTGTACTGCAGATGGGCTTTCTCGTCTTTTAATAGACGTTGTCGTATTGAGTGTAGACGTCTTAAAGCTAGTGGGTAGTTATTTATGAGTTTAGGACTTTGGCTATGCCATAACATCCCCACCTCATAATGTCCGTCTTTCGTCTGGCGGATAGTATCTTCCATGATCCTCAAAGATTGTTTCTCCTGTTCCGACATACATGGTTCGTAGCTACCAGGTTCAGCTGTATCTTGTTCTAACCACCTGATAGTCTTCTCCGTTAATTCTTTGTCCAGTGCAGCTTGTTCCACTTGATGATTTCTCAACGCGTCATCATCGATATCGACGGGTATTGTTGAGGTTATTGGGGTAGGTAGACTCGCAAGCCTTCCGGCGTTATCATCTGTCGTCGATGGAATCTCTAGCTGACTCGTCTTCTCCCCAAGTTCTAAACTCACCTGGTGGATTAGCTGCTCCTTGTGACTTATCATACTAGTCACACGTCTGTCATGTCTTGTATGTAAGGTAGTATGGTCCACGTCGTGTGAAAAGGAATGAATTGAATTTGTAGTTAATAAACTACACGTACTTTGTACATCGTCTTCCTCGTCACTTATGTCTAGTGTGCGCACAGGCGCTCGAGTATACCACCCTATCGGCGTTCTGCAGGCGTATGCGTTTCCCGCTACGACTGCCGATGGTCTGGTTTCCCACACTTGATGTAGGTTGAATTGGTCTGTCCCGATCAGCATGGCTACCGATCTATAATTGACAGGACATTCAGGTACACCAAGGTGTCTGAAATACTTACGGTCCTCCAAGGATTGTTCTGGGACAGGACCTAGTAGGTTACTAAAGTCCTTGGTGGCCGCAAAAGTCAAATCCTTGAAGGGTAACAAAGACCTCTCCTTTTCGCTGTGTTGCGATTTTGGAAGAAGAGTGTCTAAGTCCAACTTAACTCGTGTCACTGGTATTGCACGTTGTCCGTGCATACTACTTACGGTGTAACTGACGTGCTTACCTTGTCTGAGATCCGTCACTACATCAGCTATCTGCTCATCCACGTAGCTGTGAGATGAGGCTGAATCCAGGATAGCGTAGATTCTCTTGCTCCCTTTTGTGCCAGTAATCTTAATCGGAATTACGCTGAATCCCTTTAGTTGGTCAGTCGTCAGAAGCGCGATCGATGGTTGTTCGTCTCCATCAGAATATACGTCGTCGTCTTCTGACTCTTCGTCCGACGATCCGGATTGTTCTGAGAAGCAATCCTTTATATGTGTCACAAAGTTTGGAGTCGTTTTCGATTCTCGATTTTTGTAGGCCGCATCACATCTCGCTGCTGCTTCCGGGTGTTCCCTGGCGAAGCGTCTTGTCGGCGTGTGGCTGTCTGTGTGGAGCAGACCGTCGTGGTTGCGTCCACAGGATGGACAAGTGTCGGTATTTGGGCAATCCTTGCGAACGTGTCCGTGTCGCGTACACCGCCAACAAGAGTCCAATGGCCGTATCTGCAGCCGTCGTTCTTCCGAGTTTAACTCGCGAAACTGTCGACAACCTCTCAACTTGTGACCGATATACCGCTTGCCTAGATGCTCGCAGTATTGGCAGCCGCTGAAGTCGGTACTGAGTTGCTGTCTCGTCTGTTTTATCCCAATGGGCGCAGATACCCTACTACCATCCGAGAATTGTCGTGTTTCCGTCGATGTGGCGTAAGTGGCCGTCTTGGTGGATGTTGTCTGGGGTTTTTGTCGGTTTGAGGATGGCAAGGTGATTCCTTCTGCCACGATGTGCTGGTCAGTGTAGTTGGATCGAGTTTCTACCACTGCTTCCCTGGATATCAAAAGGTACACATCTTCTAGTTTTAAGAATCCACCCCGCTCTTTCCGCTGGTATTCAATCTTCCTCCACTCCCGACGAAGTCGATGGTGGAGTCGTCCTATGATCTTTAATAGGACTGTAGGGGTATTCCCGTAGTCAAGTTGTCCAATGGATCTCAAAGTGGTGATAGCGTTCTTTATTTCGTCAGCCAGTTTCAATAAGTCGACGGGTTTAGTAATAGCCCCTCCCTTACAGAGTTCCTCTATCACTGACCTGGCCATGCTGACTGTACCTCCATATATCGAAGTTAAACGATCGTACGCTAGTTCGAAGGCGTCCGGTACACCAACGAAGGTCTCCGCCAAACGTTTAGGTTCTCCCGACAACGTTTGAAGCAGGTAATTAAACTTCTCCCGTGATGTAAAGGCGCACACGGCGATCTGAGATTCGATATAGTCTACGAAAGTGTGCCAGTGTTTTGAGCTACCGGAAAACTTCGGTGGTTGTTGCACCGGTAGTCCTTGTCTAGCTGCGAATTTTGCTATCTCCTCGGCAACGTTCAGAGTTTCGCGTCCTTGGTTGGTAATCTGGTTGATATCCCTTCTTGGCGCTTTTCCCTGATACGAAGTATGTTTTGAAGGTACCGGTCTTTGTGGTTCCTTCGGGTGTCTATTGTGTTCGAATTCAGTGTTCCTCGAACTATCGGTTTGAACTTCCTCCAGACGTTCCTCAATCTGAGCCAACTTGTTAACAACTGGTCGCAGGATGTCGGCGAACTGTTGTGTACTGATTGCGTCCGTTGGTTGTAACGCCTTCTGTGTTGGTGTATTTTGTGGAGGATTGTCTACAAAGGAGTTGTCTGAACGCTCGCGTTTATATTCATCGGCCGCCCCTGTTCTAAATACCTCGCGTTTCGGGTAATCCGATTCGCTCGAAGTACTACTATCATCTGGATATGGTGGTCGACGTGCTCGCGTCCGTTGCGTCGTACGAATTCTGATGTTTCGTTTCGGAACATTGTCCACTGGTCTCCGTTGTTCGGTAGGCTCACAAGTCTTCCTCGAAGTCGTAGATTGCGATGTAAACTGGTTGAACGGTCGCGTATCCACTGTTCTCCGTTGTTCGGTAGGCTCACAAGACTTCCTCGAAGTCGTAGATTGCGATGTAAACTGAACTGGCCTTGTAGGTCGAAACGTCATTGGGTATTCGTAGTGTGTAACGGGTTTAGGTGTCGACGGTGGACTCCGCTTTCGTCCTTCTGGGCTCCTCTCGGAGGCGCACCCAAGAGGCGGACGTGTTTCCACCACCCCTGGGGCCAGTCCGACAGATGTTATTATCAGACTGGGCCGGAGGGTGGCCCGATGCTTCCCGGGTTCTGTTTTCGGTCCCCCGATCACACCGGCACAGCTCGTCGAACGTGTAGCCAGATGGGCGGCTACTGTCAACTTACTGTGGCCTGACTGTACATTGAGCCAACTCAAAGTATAACAAAGAGTCAACCGGCAGGTGGACCAGTCGATAGCGATCGAGCACCAAGGTCGCCCTTGGGCCTAACCGACGGTCTTGTCCCACGTGGGCTTGCGCTACCCAACATTGGAATTTTGACACGTTTTCACCTGCCTCGCCGGCAATATTGAGGGGAAGTAAGTTCCACAAACAATATTGACTAGCTCGAAAGCTAGGAACAAGTAACCACTTACCCGTCCTGTACACGTGTACTCAACAGATGTTCACGAAATCAAGTACACTACGGTAAACACAAAATCGAACACATACCATGCACACACAGAAGACATAATCGGGTAAGACAAAATCGGTGTCAAAATCAAGAAAGACAAAATCAGATGGGACAAAATTGTATCGATCGGAGGCAAATCGAGAGTACCTTATTTTACCGACAGGGTAAAATAACTTTGTGTGCACAAAGTATGCTGGGGCGCAGTAAAGTATGGTCCTACTAATACCAGCGGCGTCTTGTCCAACTGGCAAGGGTTCCCATACCCACTCGCAGTGGCCACACATACAATCACGTGTACTCACATACCCACAGCAACAGAAAGCTCAAAGACCCGACGGTTTATTCCAATGCCACCAAAGACCAATCAGCTGAACATGGAGACAATAACATATAGTATCAAAAAAACGGAACAGCTGATGGCCAATGGAACCATCCAAGCCCCAAGCAAACTGCCACTGATCGCCCACATACAAAACATAGTTCACGCCACATGAGCCACAAATCACACCATGCCACCACCCCTACTGTGTACAGGACTGGCAGTACGGCAACAGGCCGACTAGACGGTATCACGGCACCATGGCAATTCATGGTTCGTTAGACACGAGGGCCTTAGGTATCTCCCTTGCACTTAGACGACAATTTAACGTGCCCCCAGACCCTCACGAGTCTGCCACCGCCTGCTACAGGCACCCCTATAGAGACCTCACCTCTTTAGGTACCTGTTTAGTCGTCAGTAATACAGGTTCGACTAATAAACTACTACGATCTGTAATCGGCGGGTTACTTACCTTGACTTTCGGAATAGGCGATGACGTTGCTCTTGGCGGTGTAAACTTGTCCGGAATAACAAACCTGTGTTCCGTCGCACCATGGATAGGAGAAATATTACTACTACCAGCAATCGAAACAGGTTCCTTAGTCGTAACCGGTGCAAACATAGGAGTTACCTGAGGGAATCTTTGACATAAGTCTTTAACTAATTGTCGTTCCCGTCCAGGTGCTCCTATCGAACCTTCCTTCATTCGTTCCTGGATTTGGCGGTGCCTTACCTCCAACCGGTCTAAATCATGTCCGTCTCGAGATCTCATCGATCGATCGCGGGCTTGTAGATCCAGGTCTTCCTTGGCGTTGGCTAATTCTCTCGCCTTCTTCTCGAGTTCGAAACGAAGTTTAACTTCTTTCTCGCGTTGTTCCGTTTGTTGTTGTTGCGCCTCGAACTCCGCTTGTCGTATAGCTGATTGAGCCTTTATTTGCCGTTTTTTCATTTCGGTTCTCGCTTCTGAAGCTAACCTTTGTCGCTCTAACTCGGACGCTGCCGCTGCCGCTGCCGCTTGTCGCTCTAACTCGGCCGCTGCCGTTCGTTGCGCTAACTCGGCCGCTGCCGCTTGTTATGCAATGTCCAACTCTAACCTTTCCATTTCGGCTACTTCCAACTCAGCTTGTTCTTGCAGATGAGAGATTCTCGCAACATTCGCAACGCGTAGTTTCTCTTCTTCTGCTGCTGCTTGTGCCATTAGCAATTGAGTTTGTTCCTCCCACTCCTGTTGTTGTCTGTAGATCTGCTGTTGTCGAGCAATTTCTGATGTAGCCATACTCACCTCGCCAATTTCGCTGCGAATACTCACCAGTGATTGATCTAGTGTTCCCGGTGCCGGTTTGATTTGTGCGAGTGAATTTTCCCTCGTAGCCTCCGGCACGGTTTCCCAATCTTCGACGTCCTCGCCGCACATGCGTAAGTGATCTGTCAGGTGTTTCAATTGTCCATCCAGCCTATACAGTTCCTGTTCTTCCTCGGGTTGCAATAATTCGTCCGAAACTGACTCACCTAACAACTGGTCCGCATGTTCCTGTTGTATCTGCTTAATCGTCGACTTAAACTGAATCAGTTTCTCTCTAGCGATCATTAGTTTCTCGAGGATTCTAAGTTGAGTATCCATGTCCTGTCTCTGTCTAGCTAGATCTTGTAGACTGATTAGGTTATCTACGGACTTATGTACTTTACTTTGTACTCTAACCTGGAGGGTGTAGAACTCAAACCGAGACATCGGAGCGGTTAACTCGTCTAATATGCGTTGGCCTTCTCCAATACTCCTGGTAATATGCGCCATGTAACCGCCGACGCTTCTAACCACACTCTCCTGGCTTCCTGCTGAACTTACCATGTCCGTTTCCCTGTATCTAGGTTGCGGAACAGCTAGAAAGTCCTCGGTCCTGCCGTCGCCTCGTACTACGGCATCCGGTACTCCCGTTGGATGTACTGGTGACGCACACAGTGTAGGTTCGGTAGGCTCGCGAGTCTTCCCCTGTAGTTCTTCCGCTGCTGACTTATCTCCGTCACATGAGTCATAGTCGGTTTGTGTATTTTTCGTATAGTCTTGTTTGTCACTCATTTCGGTAGTTGTAAGTCAAGTAAAGTGAGTGTCAAGGTATCAAACTTACCGTATTTATATCTAAACGGTACTAATTACAGTCATATAAAATTAGCCTACCGGCCGATTTTATAGCAGATGGATAAAATTAGCCTAAACGGCCAATTTTACAGCAAATAAATGTCCCGGAATAAGTATATAATAAAATTAGCCTAGCGGCCAATTTTATAACAAATAAATCGGATAACGATATGCGTTATCAAAAAGGTAAATTAAATACAATAATACGGACTAATTCAGCAATGAACAAAGAAATCATACGGAATGCATAAATACTTGAGACAGTGGAACCCACAATAATTTTAACTAATACGGTAATGCCTAACTTATTTATGCAACTTTTCGAACTCACCCACTCCAATAATTCTCCAGAAAAACAGATTCCCAGATACAAACCGGACGTGAACCTTTCCGTTTTTTAACATTGCGGACGAAACGCGATTTTCCCAACCAAAGTTGTTGAGTTATCTATCTCCCAAACTTGCTAAACACGGTCTTGCTCCCGTTACAGTCTAGAAATGAGTTCTGAATCCTGAAAAACAAAAGAGTTAGGTTTTACTTTTACGAAAATTTTGTACCGGTACAATATGGTATTTAAACCCTTTTAAACACCGGTATTCAATTCCGAAAATATTTTACACGCGGTTCAAATCAAATTTTATTTCAAAAAATTAGCACTTAGCTAATCAAATATAAATTTTTACCTCAAAATACAAAATTTTCAAATAACTTTAGTCCTACCGAACCGTAGTTCAGTAAAACACATTCCTACTATTTGAAGAGACAGTAACAATACCTGCAATATCCTACTGTAAAGTTTGTGAATCAATCATAATCCGACCTTCTCACCAAAACAGTAAACTCTAAGTAAGCGAATATATTGCAGTATCGATCTCTTATAACCGGTGAGGCAGAAAACAGTCTACGAGCAGACAAACTTCGATAAAACAAAATCCCGCGCAGCGAATCCTAAAATCAGGCTGACTCACTGACGGACTAAGGGGCTCGTATACTTTGCCACGGTGTGATTTATATGGTTGGGCGAAAGGGACGCTAGCTAGGTACAGAGGCAGAGATTTAGAGATGTCTACTAGCGGGCAAAGCACAGTAAGGACAAAAGTTAATTTTATATATTTTGAGGTGTAAATAATTTCTAACGCGCGTGTGTTAATTCTGAACAGTCAAAGCAGTTTTGCTCCTTCATATATATAATTACTGGGTACGGTGTGCATTTTACAAATATTCTAATTTTGTAACTTGTAGGTCCAATACTCACGAATAATAAGGTTCCTTCCCCTCTTGCGTATTTCCAGGACTCAAATTCAGGCATAAGGTTAATGCTACGCCCAGAATTCGGCAATTTTAATTTACCAGGTCCCTAATACTAAGAAGAAATGTGTTAGTTTACTACTGTAGGCGTACGGTTACAAATAGCTATCCTGGCTCTTATCTAGAATTTTAGTCACCTAGGTAGGCTGGGTAACTTCCTATCAGGACATTGGCGGGGACACGGTAGATGTTAGTATATCCCTAATAGCCTCAATTTATTTGCGCCTAGTTGTAAACTGCCCTACCGCCTGAACGGTACAATCCTAATTCAGGTGAAACACAGCAACCCTCCTAGCCTACAAGTTCTAATGCAATGGACACCGTCGTACTACAAATAGTCGCAGACGCACCTGCACTTAGCAAGAGTTAGGCGTATAGTTTGCTGCACCCTACCAATGTGTATGCTTCGTACTGGTGTGCCTACGTCCTATCTGCGTACTAGTATCTGCCTGCTCTCCCCCCCGTAGGAATATGAAGGTCTACTGCGGTTTTTTCCTGAATTAAGACAGTACAGTCCCTAAATGTAATTTTAGGCGTACAGCGTGTCACTACTTCTACCTTTTGATCTTTGGTCTTACGCTTAGGTAGCAAGGCGTCGAACGCTGTCTAACCTTTTAGGCGATGGACGAATAACTGAGATGATATTGCGGGTTGTCTCCTGTCTACATTCCCTTGATGTTCCCGTTCATTGCTGCGGCCCGATCTCTAGCCGGCCATCCTGTTCCTAAGTGTGTTCACCGTAGTGAATCATGGTGAAAAGAAAAGGCAGGTAGCGGTATTTCTGAATTTATTGCAGATAATAATACAAAAATGTAATCTGAAAACTAATGACAGAATAAACAAATAACAGATAACTCAGAATAATTGTGTAAGTGAAGAGTGAATAACTAATGAACAAATCGCACCTTTATATACTAAATTTGTGCCGCAATCAATCGAGAAAATTCTCGATTGTTCTATAGGTTCTAACAGGTTTTTAAAGATAGCTATTGGTCCAGCTAATATATAACTTGCACAACATTGGTTACAATCAAATAACTACAGTCTCATTGGTTAATCTAGGTACAAACAAATGCAATTTAATTTGTAGCGGTCAATTTAAATGAGTTGAAATTCTGCACAAAAAATAATTCGCACTTACTAGGATTCGAACTCAATACCTACTACACATATAATTTCCAACGCTCTACCGACTGAGCTACTGAACCACTTGACTAATAGGCGTACAATAGATATAACAAATACAAATGAGGACTCAATGTAATCTTTTACAAAGTTGATTCGAATAAAAATAAAATTTTGAAAATCCACGGCATTTAGGGAATATAATTCTATACAGGCATCTGGCTGTTATCTTTGTTGACTTCTTCAAGGCCTTTGATTCAGTCTCTCGCTCACGTATGTTCAGCATACTTTCATTATATGGGATTCCTGATGAAATTATTGCAGCAATCAGATCAGTATACCATGGTTCGACAACATTTGTGTCTACTGTTGACGGTGACACAGAACCATTTGAAGTGTTATGGGGCGTCCTCCAAGGAGACACACTTGCACCATTCTTGTTCATTATTTTGGTTGACTATGTTCTACGCATGTCCTTAGATCATTATAATGATGATGGGGTGATGATAACTCCACCTACTGGCTCCAGAAGTCGAGGAAATCCTGCCAAGTACCTAACTGATCTAGACTTTGCTGATGACTTAGCAGTACTCTCAGAATAATTAGAGGGAGCCCAACGGCTCCTCAGCTCATTAGAACATGCTGCTTCTAGTGTTGGTCTTTTTATTAACTCCAGAAAGACCAAAATTCTGACAGTTAACTTTGAAAGTCCTCAGCAAGTCTCTGATCGGATGAGCATAAGCTCAACGGATGGTATGCTTGAGCATGTGGACGACTTCTGTTACCTGGGATCATGGATCCGGAAGTCAGGTAAGGACCTTCGAATACGTAAGGGAAAGGCATGGGCAGCCTTGAATAGGCTTTCCAGGATTTGGAAGTCACCGAGAATTAATCGAAAACTTAAGGTCCGATTATTTAGAGCAGCAGTAGTTCCAGTACTCCTCTACGGAAGTCCAGGCTGGGCTCTAACTGCTGAGGACACCAAATCTCTGGATGGCACATTCACAAGAATGCTACGCCGGGTTCATTGTGTCAAGTACAATGCACACATCTCCAACCAGACACTATATAACATTGGAGGTGTCTCATTGGTTCCCCCAAGCTTGACACTAGAACAAAATCGCCTCCGCTTTGCAGGACATTGCTTTCGCCGTGAGGACCAGCCAGTGCATAATCTTGTACTTTGGCAGCCTCATGGAGTGAATAAGCATGGTGGACAGCCCATGACTTTCTTGAGACGCATCTTAAAGGACACTGGCCTTAAAGATGCGGATGATCTAGCAAATGTCATGGGTTATAGGGAGTTGTGGCGGTGCAATTTTGTTGACAAGCCGGCACAGCATTCTTAAAAATGCAGCTGCAATGCAGCATGCCGATCCTAGTAGTAGTAGTAGTAGGTTTTGTTATACAAAGCATTGGTGTCACCACTCTCAAAACCATGTGTCAGTAGGTTTTGTTATACAAAGCATTTGTGTCACTCTCTAAACCATGTGTCAGTAGGTTTTGTTATACAAAGCATTGGTGTCATCACTTTCTAAACCATGTGTCAGTAGGTTTTGTTATACAAAGCATTGGTGTCACCACTCTCTAAACCATGTGTCAGTAGGTTTTGTTATACAAAGCATTGGTGTCACTCTCTAAACCATGTGTCAGTAGGTTTTGTTATACAAAGCATTGGTGTCACTCTCTAAACCATATGTCAGTAGGTTTTGTTATACAAAGCATTTGTGTCACTCTCTAAACCATGTGTCAGTAGGTTTTGTTATACAAAGCATTGGTGTCATCACTCTCTAAACCATGTGTCAGTAGGTTTTGTTATACAAAGCATTGGTGTCATCACTTTCTAAACCATGTGTCAGTAGGTTTTGTTATACAAAGCATTGGTGTCATCACTTTCTAAACCATGTGTCAGTAGGTTTTGTTATACAAAGCATTGGTGTCACTCTCTAAACCATGTGTCAGTAGGTTTTGTTATACAAAGCATTGGTGTCATCACTCTCTAAACCATGTGTCAGTAGGTTTTGTTATACAAAGCATTGGTGTCACTCTCTAAACCATGTGTCAGTAGGTTTTGTTATACAAAGCATTGGTGTCATCACTTTCAAAACCATGTGTCAGTAGGTTTTGTTATACAAAGCATTTGTGTCACTCTCTAAACCATGTGTCAGCAGGTTTTGTTATACAAAGCATTGGTGTCATCACTCTCTAAACCATGTGTCAGTAGGTTTTGTTATACAAAGCATTGGTGTCATCACTCTCTAAACCATGTGTCAGTAGGTTTTGTTATACAACGCATTTGTGTCACTCTCTAAACCATGTGTCAGTAGGTTTTGTTATACAAAGCATTGGTGTCATCACTTTCTAAACCATGTGTCAGTAGGTTTTGTTATACAAAGCATTTGTGTCACTCTCTAAACCATGTGTCAGTAGGTTTTGTTATACAAAGCATTGGTGTCATCACTTTCTAAACCTTGTGTCAGTAGGTTTTGTTATACAAAGCATTTGTGTCACTCTCTAAACCATGTGTCAGTAGGTTTTGTTATACAAAGCATTTGTGTCACTCTCTAAACCATGTGTCAGTAGGTTTTGTTATACAAAGCATTTGTGTCACTCTCTAAACCATGTGTCAGTAGGTTTTGTTATACAAAGCATTTGTGTCACTCTCTAAACCATGTGTCAGTAGGTTTTGTTATACAAAGCATTTGTGTCACTCTCTAAACCATGTGTCAGTAGGTTTTGTTATACAAAGCATTTGTGTCACTCTCTAAACCATGTGTCAGTAGGTTATGTTATACAAAGCATTGGTGTCATCACTCTCTAAACCATGTGTCAGTAGGTTTTGTTATACAAAGCATTTGTGTCACTCTCTAAACCATGTGTCTGTAGGTTTTGTTATACAAAGCATTGGTGTCATCACTCTCTAAACCATGTGTCAGTAGGTTTTGTTATACAAAGCATTGGTGTCATCACTTTCTAAACCATGTGTCAGTAGGTTTTGTTATACAAAGCATTTGTGTCACTCTCTAAACCATGTGTCAGTAGGTTTTGTTATACAAAGCATTTGTGTCACTCTCTAAACCATGTGTCAGTAGGTTTTGTTATACAAAGCATTGGTGTCACCACTCTCTAAACCATGTGTCAGTAGGTTTTGTTATACAAAGCATTGGTGTCACTCTCTAAACCATGTGTCTGTAGGTTTTGTTATACAAAGCATTGGTGTCACCACTCTCTAAACCATGTGTCAGTAGGTTTTGTTATACAAAGCATTGGTGTCATCACTTTCTAAACCATGTGTCAGTAGGTTTTGTTATACAAAGCATTTGTGTCACTCTCTAAACCATGTGTGAGTAGGTTTTGTTATACAAAGCATTGGTGTCATCACTTTCTAAACCATGTGTCAGTAGGTTTTGTTATACAAAGCATTTGTGTCACTCTCTAAACCATGTGTCAGTAGGTTTTGTTATACAAAGCATTGGTGTCACTCTCTAAACCATGTGTCTGTAGGTTTTGTTATACAAAGCATTTGTGTCACTCTCTAAACCATGTGTCAGTAGGTTTTGTTATACAAAGCATTGGTGTCATCACTCTCTAAACCATGTGTCAGTAGGTTTTGTTATACAAAGCATTTGTGTCACTCTCTAAACCATGTGTCAGTAGGTTTTGTTATACAAAGCATTGGTGTCACTCTCTAAACCATGTGTCTGTAGGTTTTGTTATACAAAGCATTTGTGTCACTCTCTAAACCATGTGTCAGTAGGTTTTGTTATACAAAGCATTGGTGTCACTCTCTAAACCATGTGTCTGTAGGTTTTGTTATACAAAGCATTTGTGTCACTCTCTAAACCATGTGTCAGTAGGTTTTGTTATACAAAGCATTGGTGTCATCACTTTCTAAACCATGTGTCAGTAGGTTTTGTTATACAAAGCATTTGTGTCACTCTCTAAACCATGTGTCAGTAGGTTTTGTTATACAAAGCATTTGTGTCACTCTCTAAACCATGTGTCAGTAGGTTTTGTTATACAAAGCATTGGTGTCATCACTCTCTAAACCATGTGTCAGTAGGTTTTGTTATACAAAGCATTGGTGTCACTCTCTAAACCATGTGTCAGTAGGTTTTGTTATACAAAGCATTGGTGTCACCACTCTCTAAACCATGTGTCAGTAGGTTTTGTTATACAAAGCATTGGTGTCATCACTCTCTAAACCATGTGTCAGTAGGTTTTGTTATACAAAGCATTGGTGTCACCACTCTCTAAACCATGTGTCAGTAGGTTTTGTTATACAAAGCATTGGTGTCACTCTCTAAACCATGTGTCTGTAGGTTTTGTTATACAAAGCATTTGTGTCACTCTCTAAACCATGTGTCAGTAGGTTTTGTTATACAAAGCATTGGTGTCATCACTCTCTAAACCATGTGTCAGTAGGTTTTGTTATACAAAGCATTGGTGTCACCACTCTCTAAACCATGTGTCAGTAGGTTTTGTTATACAAAGCATTGGTGTCACTCTCTAAACCATGTGTCTGTAGGTTTTGTTATACAAAGCATTTGTGTCATCACTCTCTAAACCATGTGTCAGTAGGTTTTGTTATACAAAGCATTGGTGTCATCACTCTCTAAACCATGTGTCAGTAGGTTTTGTTATACAAAGCATTGGTGTCATCACTCTCTAAACCATGTGTCAGTAGGTTTTGTTATACAAAGCATTGGTGTCACCACTCCTAAACCATGTGTCAGTAGGTTTTGTTATACAAAGCATTGGTGTCACTCTCTAAACCATGTGTCTGTAGGTTTTGTTATACAAAGCATTTGTGTCACTCTCTAAACCATGTGTCAGTAGGTTTTGTTATACAAAGCATTGGTGTCATCACTCTCTAAACCATGTGTCAGTAGGTTTTGTTATACAAAGCATTGGTGTCATCACTCTCTAAACCATGTGTCAGTAGGTTTTGTTATACAAAGCATTGGTGTCACCACTCTCTAAACCATGTGTCAGTAGGTTTTGTTATACAAAGCATTGGTGTCACTCTCTAAACCATGTGTCTGTAGGTTTTGTTATACAAAGCATTTGTGTCACTCTCTAAACCATGTGTCAGTAGGTTTTGTTATACAAAGCATTGGTGTCATCACTCTCTAAACCATGTGTCAGTAGGTTTTGTTATACAAAGCATTGGTGTCACCACTCTCTAAACCATGTGTCAGTAGGTTTTGTTATACAAAGCATTGGTGTCACTCTCTAAACCATGTGTCAGTAGGTTTTGTTATACAAAGCATTGGTGTCACTCTCTAAACCATGTGTCTGTAGGTTTTGTTATACAAAGCATTTGTGTCACTCTCTAAACCATGTGTCAGTAGGTTTTGTTATACAAAGCATTGGTGTCATCACTCTCTAAACCATGTGTCAGTAGGTTTTGTTATACAAAGCATTGGTGTCATCACTCTCTAAACCATGTGTCAGTAGGTTTTGTTATACAAAGCATTGGTGTCACCACTCTCTAAACCATGTGTCAGTAGGTTTTGTTATACAAAGCATTGGTGTCACTCTCTAAACCATGTGTCTGTAGGTTTTGTTATACAAAGCATTTGTGTCACTCTCTAAACCATGTGTCAGTAGGTTTTGTTATACAAAGCATTGGTGTCATCACTCTCTAAACCATGTGTCAGTAGGTTTTTTTATACAAAGCATTGGTGTCACCACTCTCTAAACCATGTGTCAGTAGGTTTTGTTATACAAAGCATTGGTGTCACTCTCTAAACCATGTGTCTGTAGGTTTTGTTATACAAAGCATTTGTGTCACTCTCTAAACCATGTGTCAGTAGGTTTTGTTATACAAAGCATTGGTGTCACTCTCTAAACCATGTGTCAGTAGGTTTTGTTATACAAAGCATTGGTGTCACTCTCTAAACCATGTGTCAGTAGGTTTTGTTATACAAAGCATTGGTGTCATCACTCTCTAAACCATGTGTCTGTAGGTTTTGTTATACAAAGCATTTGTGTCACTCTCTAAACCATGTGTCAGTAGGTTTTGTTATACAAAGCATTGGTGTCATCACTCTCTAAACCATGTGTCTGTAGGTTTTGTTATACAAAGCATTTGTGTCACTCTCTAAACCATGTGTCAGTAGGTTTTGTTATACAAAGCATTGGTGTCACTCTCTAAACCATGTGTCAGTAGATTTTGTTATACAAAGCATTTGTGTCACTCTCTAAACCATGTGTCAGTAGGTTTTGTTATACAAAGCATTGGTGTCACTCTCTAAACCATGTGTCAGTAGGTTTTGTTATACAAAGCATTTGTGTCACTCTCTAAACCATGTGTCAGTAGGTTTTGTTATACAAAGCATTGGTGTCACCACTCTCTAAACCATGTGTCAGTAGGTTTTGTTATACAAAGCATTGGTGTCACTCTCTAAACCATGTGTCTGTAGGTTTTGTTATACAAAGCATTTGTGTCACTCTCTAAACCATGTGTCAGTAGGTTTTGTTATACAAAGCATTTGTGTCACTCTCTAAACCATGTGTCAGTAGGTTTTGTTATACAAAGCATTGGTGTCATCACTCTCTAAACCATGTGTCAGTAGGTTTTGTTATACAAAGCATTTGTGTCACTCTCTAAACCATGTGTCAGTAGGTTTTGTTATACAAAGCATTTGTGTCACTCTCTAAACCATGTGTCAGAAGGTTTTGTTATACAAAGCATTGGTGTCACCACTCTCTAAACCATGTGTCAGTAGGTTTTGTTATACAAAGCATTTGTGTCACTCTCTAAACCATGTGTCAGTAGGTTTTGTTATACAAAGCATTTGTGTCACTCTCTACACCATGTGTCAGTAGGTTTTGTTATACAAAGCATTGGTGTCACCACTCTCTAAACCATGTGTCAGTAGGTTTTGTTATACAAAGCATTTGTGTCACTCTCTAAACCATGTGTCAGTAGGTTTTGTTATACAAAGCATTGGTGTCACCACTCTCTAAACCATGTGTGAGTAGGTTTTGTTATACAAAGCATTTGTGTCACTCTCTAAACCATGTGTCAGTAGGTTTTGTTATACAAAGCATTGGTGTCATCACTCTCTAAACCATGTGTCAGTAGGTTTTGTTATACAAAGCATTTGTGTCACTCTCTAAACCATGTGTCAGTAGGTTTTGTTATACAAAGCATTTGTGTCACTTTCTAAACCATGTGTCAGAAGGTTTTGTTATACAAAGCATTGGTGTCACCACTCTCTAAACCATGTGTCAGTAGGTTTTGTTATACAAAGCATTTGTGTCACTCTCTAAACCATGTGTCAGTAGGTTTTGTTATACAAAGCATTTGTGTCACTCTCTACACCATGTGTCAGTAGGTTTTGTTATACAAAGCATTGGTGTCACCACTCTCTAAACCATGTGTCAGTAGGTTTTGTTATACAAAGCATTTGTGTCACTCTCTAAACCATGTGTCAGTAGGTTTTGTTATACAAAGCATTGGTGTCATCACTCTCTAAACCATGTGTCAGTAGGTTTTGTTATACAAAGCATTGGTGTCATCACTCTCTAAACCATGTGTCAGTAGGTTTTGTTATACAAAGAATTGGTGTCACTATCTAAACCATGTGTCAGTAGGTTTTGTTATACAAAGCATTGGTGTCATCACTCTCTAAACCATGTGTCAGTAGGTTTTGTTATACAAAGCATTTGTGTCACTCTCTAAACCATGTGTCAGTAGGTTTTGTTATACAAAGCATTGGTGTCACCACTCTCTAAACCATGTCATCACTTTCTAAACCATGTGTCTGTAGGTTTTGTTATACAAAGCATTTGTGTCACTCTCTAAACCATGTGTCAGTAGGTTTTGTTATACAACGCATTGGTGTCACCACTCTCTAAACCATGTGTCAGTAGGTTTTGTTATACAAAGCATTGGTGTCACCACTCTCTAAACCATGTGTCAGTAGGTTTTGTTATACAAAGCATTTGTGTCACTCTCTAAACCATGTGTCAGTAGGTTTTGTTATACAAAGCATTGGTGTCACCACTCTCTAAACCATGTCATCACTCTCTAAACCATGTGTCTGTAGGTTTTGTTATACAAAGCATTTGTGTCACTCTCTAAACCATGTGTCAGTAGGTTTTGTTATACAACGCATTGGTGTCACCACTCTCTAAACCATGTGTCAGTAGGTTTTGTTATACAAAGCATTGGTGTCACCACTCTCTAAACCATGTGTCAGTAGGTTTTGTTATACAAAGAATTGGTGTCACTATCTAAACCATGTGTCAGTAGGTTTTGTTATACAAAGAATTGGTGTCACTATCTAAACCATGTGTCAGTAGGTTTTGTTATACAAAGCATTGGTGTCATCACTCTCTAAACCATGTGTCAGTAGGTTTTGTTATACAAAGCATTTGTGTCACTCTCTAAACCATGTGTCAGTAGGTTTTGTTATACAAAGCATTGGTGTCACCACTCTCTAAACCATGTCATCACTTTCTAAACCATGTGTCTGTAGGTTTTGTTATACAAAGCATTTGTGTCACTCTCTAAACCATGTGTCAGTAGGTTTTGTTATACAACGCATTGGTGTCACCACTCTCTAAACCATGTGTCAGTAGGTTTTGTTATACAAAGCATTGGTGTCACCACTCTCTAAACCATGTGTCAGTAGGTTTTGTTATACAACGCATTGGTGTCACCACTCTCTAAACCATGTGTCAGTAGGTTTTGTTATACAAAGCATTGGTGTCACCACTCTCTAAACCATGTGTCAGTAGGTTTTGTTATACAAAGAATTGGTGTCACTATCTAAACCATGTGTCAGTAGGTTTTGTTATACAAAGAATTGGTGTCACTATCTAAACCATGTGTCAGTAGGTTTTGTTATACAAAGCATTGGTGTCATCACTCTCTAAACCATGTGTCAGTAGGTTTTGTTATACAAAGCATTTGTGTCACTCTCTAAACCATGTGTCAGTAGGTTTTGTTATACAACGCATTGGTGTCACCACTCTCTAAACCATGTGTCAGTAGGTTTTGTTATACAAAGCATTGGTGTCACCACTCTCTAAACCATGTGTCAGTAGGTTTTGTTATACAAAGAATTGGTGTCACTATCTAAACCATGTGTCAGTAGGTTTTGTTATACAAAGAATTGGTGTCACTATCTAAACCATGTGTCAGTAGGTTTTGTTATACAAAGCATTGGTGTCATCACTCTCTAAACCATGTGTCAGTAGGTTTTGTTATACAAAGCATTTGTGTCACTCTCTAAACCATGTGTCAGTAGGTTTTGTTATACAACGCATTGGTGTCACCACTCTCTAAACCATGTGTCAGTAGGTTTTGTTATACAAAGCATTGGTGTCACCACTCTCTAAACCATGTGTCAGTAGGTTTTGTTATACAACGCATTGGTGTCACCACTCTCTAAACCATGTGTCAGTAGGTTTTGTTATACAAAGCATTGGTGTCACCACTCTCTAAACCATGTGTCAGTAGGTTTTGTTATACAAAGAATTGGTGTCACTATCTAAACCATGTGTCAGTAGGTTTTGTTATACAAAGAATTGGTGTCACTATCTAAACCATGTGTCAGTAGGTTTTGTTATACAAAGCATTGGTGTCATCACTCTCTAAACCATGTGTCAGTAGGTTTTGTTATACAAAGCATTTGTGTCACTCTCTAAACCATGTGTCAGTAGGTTTTGTTATACAAAGCATTGGTGTCACCACTCTCTAAACCATGTCATCACTTTCTAAACCATGTGTCTGTAGGTTTTGTTATACAAAGCATTTGTGTCACTCTCTAAACCATGTGTCAGTAGGTTTTGTTATACAACGCATTGGTGTCACCACTCTCTAAACCATGTGTCAGTAGGTTTTGTTATACAAAGCATTGGTGTCACCACTCTCTAAACCATGTGTCAGTAGGTTTTGTTATACAAAGCATTTGTGTCACTCTCTAAACCATGTGTCAGTAGGTTTTGTTATACAAAGCATTGGTGTCACCACTCTCTAAACCATGTCATCACTCTCTAAACCATGTGTCTGTAGGTTTTGTTATACAAAGCATTTGTGTCACTCTCTAAACCATGTGTCAGTAGGTTTTGTTATACAACGCATTGGTGTCACCACTCTCTAAACCATGTGTCAGTAGGTTTTGTTATACAAAGCATTGGTGTCACCACTCTCTAAACCATGTGTCAGTAGGTTTTGTTATACAAAGCATTTGTGTCACTCTCTAAACCATGTGTCAGTAGGTTTTGTTATAAAAAGCATTTGTGTCACTCTCTAAACCATGTGTCAGTAGGTTTTGTTATACAAAGCATTGGTGTCATCACTCTCTAAACCATGTGTCAGTAGGTTTTGTTATACAAAGCATTTGTGTCACTCTCTAAACCATGTGTCAATAGGTTTTGTTATACAAAGCATTGGTGTCACTCTCTAAACCATGTGTCAGTAGGTTTTGTTATACAAAGCATTGGTGTCATCACTCTCTAAACCATGTGTCAGTAGGTTTTGTTATACAAAGCATTTGTGTCACTCTCTAAACCATGTGTCAGTAGGTTTTGTTATACAAAGCATTGGTGTCACCACTCTCTAAACCATGTGTCAGTAGGTTTTGTTATACAAAGCATTGGTGTCACTCTCTAAACCATGTGTCAGTAGGTTTTGTTATACAAAGCATTGGTGTCATCACTCTCTAAACCATGTGTCAGTAGGTTTTGTTATACAAAGCATTTGTGTCACTCTCTAAACCATGTGTCAGTAGGTTTTGTTATACAAAGCATTGGTGTCACCACTCTCTAAACCATGTGTCAGTAGGTTTTGTTATACAAAGCATTGGTGTCACTCTCTAAACCATGTGTCAGTAGGTTTTGTGATACAAAGCATTGGTGTCACCACTCTCTAAACCATGTGTCAGTAGGTTTTGTTATACAAAGCATTGGTGTCACTCTCTAAACCATGTGTCAGTAGGTTTTGTTATACAAAGCATTGGTGTCACTCTCTAAACCATGTGTCAGTAGGTTTTGTTATACAAAGCATTGGTGTCATCACTCTCTAAACCATGTGTCAGTAGGTTTTGTTATACAAAGCATTGGTGTCACCACTCTCTAAACCATGTGTCAGTAGGTTTTGTTATACAAAGCATTTGTGTCACTCTCTAAACCATGTGTCAGTAGGTTTTGTTATAAAAAGCATTTGTGTCACTCTCTAAACCATGTGTCAGTAGGTTTTGTTATACAAAGCATTGGTGTCATCACTCTCTAAACCATGTGTCAGTAGGTTTTGTTATACAAAGCATTTGTGTCACTCTCTAAACCATGTGTCAGTAGGTTTTGTTATACAAAGCATTGGTGTCACTCTCTAAACCATGTGTCAGTAGGTTTTGTTATACAAAGCATTTGTGTCACTCTCTAAACCATGTGTCAGTAGGTTTTGTTATACAAAGCATTGGTGTCACCACTCTCTAAACCATGTGTCAGTAGGTTTTGTTATACAAAGCATTGGTGTCACTCTCTAAACCATGTGTCTGTAGGTTTTGTTATACAAAGCATTTGTGTCACTCTCTAAGCCATGTGTCAGTAGGTTTTGTTATACAAAGCATTTGTGTCACTCTCTAAACCATGTGTCAGTAGGTTTTGTTATACAAAGCATTGGTGTCATCACTCTCTAAACCACGTGTCAGTAGGTTTTGTTATACAAAGCATTTGTGTCACTCTCTAAACCATGTGTCAGTAGGTTTTGTTATACAAAGCATTTGTGTCACTCTCTAAACCATGTGTCAGAAGGTTTTGTTATACAAAGCATTGGTGTCACCACTCTCTAAACCATGTGTCAGTAGGTTTTGTTATACAAAGCATTTGTGTCACTCTCTAAACCATGTGTCAGTAGGTTTTGTTATACAAAGCATTTGTGTCACTCTCTACACCATGTGTCAGTAGGTTTTGTTATACAAAGCATTGGTGTCACCACTCTCTAAACCATGTGTCAGTGGGTTTTGTTATACAAAGCATTTGTGTCACTCTCTAAACCATGTGTCAGTAGGTTTTGTTATACAAAGCATTGGTGTCACCACTCTCTAAACCATGTGTGAGTAGGTTTTGTTATACAAAGCATTTGTGTCACTCTCTAAACCATGTGTCAGTAGGTTTTGTTATACAAAGCATTGGTGTCATCACTCTCTAAACCATGTGTCAGTAGGTTTTGTTATACAAAGCATTTGTGTCACTCTCTAAACCATGTGTCAGTAGGTTTTGTTATACAAAGCATTTGTGTCACTTTCTAAACCATGTGTCAGAAGGTTTTGTTATACAAAGCATTGGTGTCACCACTCTCTAAACCATGTGTCAGTAGGTTTTGTTATACAAAGCATTGGTGTCACTCTCTAAACCATGTGTCTGTAGGTTTTGTTATACAAAGCATTTGTGTCACTCTCTAAGCCATGTGTCAGTAGGTTTTGTTATACAAAGCATTTGTGTCACTCTCTAAACCATGTGTCAGTAGGTTTTGTTATACAAAGCATTGGTGTCATCACTCTCTAAACCACGTGTCAGTAGGTTTTGTTATACAAAGCATTTGTGTCACTCTCTAAACCATGTGTCAGTAGGTTTTGTTATACAAAGCATTTGTGTCACTCTCTAAACCATGTGTCAGAAGGTTTTGTTATACAAAGCATTGGTGTCACCACTCTCTAAACCATGTGTCAGTAGGTTTTGTTATACAAAGCATTTGTGTCACTCTCTAAACCATGTGTCAGTAGGTTTTGTTATACAAAGCATTTGTGTCACTCTCTACACCATGTGTCAGTAGGTTTTGTTATACAAAGCATTGGTGTCACCACTCTCTAAACCATGTGTCAGTGGGTTTTGTTATACAAAGCATTTGTGTCACTCTCTAAACCATGTGTCAGTAGGTTTTGTTATACAAAGCATTGGTGTCACCACTCTCTAAACCATGTGTGAGTAGGTTTTGTTATACAAAGCATTTGTGTCACTCTCTAAACCATGTGTCAGTAGGTTTTGTTATACAAAGCATTGGTGTCATCACTCTCTAAACCATGTGTCAGTAGGTTTTGTTATACAAAGCATTTGTGTCACTCTCTAAACCATGTGTCAGTAGGTTTTGTTATACAAAGCATTTGTGTCACTTTCTAAACCATGTGTCAGAAGGTTTTGTTATACAAAGCATTGGTGTCACCACTCTCTAAACCATGTGTCAGTAGGTTTTGTTATACAAAGCATTTGTGTCACTCTCTAAACCATGTGTCAGTAGGTTTTGTTATACAAAGCATTTGTGTCACTCTCTACACCATGTGTCAGTAGGTTTTGTTATTCAAAGCATTGGTGTCACCACTCTCTAAACCATGTGTCAGTAGGTTTTGTTATACAAAGCATTTGTGTCACTCTCTAAACCATGTGTCAGTAGGTTTTGTTATACAAAGCATTGGTGTCATCACTCTCTAAACCATGTGTCAGTAGGTTTTGTTATACAAAGCATTGGTGTCATCACTCTCTAAACCATGTGTCAGTAGGTTTTGTTATACAAAGAATTGGTGTCACTATCTAAACCATGTGTCAGTAGGTTTTGTTATACAAAGCATTGGTGTCATCACTCTCTAAACCATGTGTCAGTAGGTTTTGTTATACAAAGCATTTGTGTCACTCTCTAAACCATGTGTCAGTAGGTTTTGTTATACAAAGCATTGGTGTCACCACTCTCTAAACCATGTGTCAGTAGGTTTTGTTATACAAAGCATTTGTGTCACTATCTAAACCATGTGTCAGTAGGTTTTGTTATACAAAGCATTGGTGTCACCACTCTCTAAACCATGTCATCACTTTCTAAACCATGTGTCAGTAGGTTTTGTTATACAAAGCATTTGTGTCACTCTCTAAACCATGTGTCAGTAGGTTTTGTTATACAACGCATTGGTGTCACCACTCTCTAAACCATGTGTCAGTAGGTTTTGTTATACAAAGCATTGGTGTCACCACTCTCTAAACCATGTGTCAGTAGGTTTTGTTATACAAAGCATTTGTGTCACTCTCTAAACCATGTGTCAGTAGGTTTTGTTATAAAAAGCATTTGTGTCACTCTCTAAACCATGTGTCAGTAGGTTTTGTTATACAAAGCATTGGTGTCATCACTCTCTAAACCATGTGTCAGTAGGTTTTGTTATACAAAGCATTTGTGTCACTCTCTAAACCATGTGTCAGTAGGTTTTGTTATACAAAGCATTGGTGTCACTCTCTAAACCATGTGTCAGTAGGTTTTGTTATACAAAGCATTGGTGTCATCACTCTCTAAACCATGTGTCAGTAGGTTTTGTTATACAAAGCATTTGTGTCACTCTCTAAACCATGTGTCAGTAGGTTTTGTTATACAAAGCATTGGTGTCACCACTCTCTAAACCATGTGTCAGTAGGTTTTGTTATACAAAGCATTGGTGTCACTCTCTAAACCATGTGTCAGTAGGTTTTGTTATACAAAGCATTGGTGTCATCACTCTCTAAACCATGTGTCAGTAGGTTTTGTTATACAAAGCATTTGTGTCACTCTCTAAACCATGTGTCAGTAGGTTTTGTTATACAAAGCATTGGTGTCACCACTCTCTAAACCATGTGTCAGTAGGTTTTGTTATACAAAGCATTGGTGTCACTCTCTAAACCATGTGTCAGTAGGTTTTGTTATACAAAGCATTGGTGTCACCACTCTCTAAACCATGTGTCAGTAGGTTTTGTTATACAAAGCATTGGTGTCACTCTCTAAACCATGTGTCAGTAGGTTTTGTTATACAAAGCATTGGTGTCACTCTCTAAACCATGTGTCAGTAGGTTTTGTTATACAAAGCATTGGTGTCATCACTCTCTAAACCATGTGTCAGTAGGTTTTGTTATACAAAGCATTGGTGTCACCACTCTCTAAACCATGTGTCAGTAGGTTTTGTTATACAAAGCATTTGTGTCACTCTCTAAACCATGTGTCAGTAGGTTTTGTTATACAAAGCATTTGTGTCACTCTCTAAACCATGTGTCAGTAGGTTTTGTTATACAAAGCATTGGTGTCATCACTCTCTAAACCATGTGTCAGTAGGTTTTGTTATACAAAGCATTTGTGTCACTCTCTAAACCATGTGTCAGTAGGTTTTGTTATACAAAGCATTGGTGTCACCACTCTCTAAACCATGTGTCAGTAGGTTTTGTTATACAAAGCATTGGTGTCACTCTCTAAACCATGTGTCAGTAGGTTTTGTTATACAAAGCATTGGTGTCATCACTCTCTAAACCATGTGTCAGTAGGTTTTGTTATACAAAGCATTGGTGTCATCACTCTCTAAACCATGTGTCAGTAGGTTTTGTTATACAAAGCATTTGTGTCACTCTCTAAACCATGTGTCAGTAGGTTTTGTTATACAAAGCATTTGTGTCACTCTCTAAACCATGTGTCAGTAGGTTTTGTTATACAAAGCATTGGTGTCATCACTCTCTAAACCATGTGTCAGTAGGTTTTGTTATACAAAGCATTTGTGTCACTCTCTAAACCATGTGTCAGTAGGTTTTGTTATACAAAGCATTTGTGTCACTCTCTAAACCATGTGTCAGTAGGTTTTGTTATACAACGCATTTGTGTCACTCTCTAAACCATGTGTCATTTTGTTTTGTTATACAACGCATTTGTGTGACCTTTCCCTAATTTATGTGTCAGTAGGTTTTGTTATACAAAGCATTTGTGTCACTCTCTAAACCATGTGTCAGTAGGTTTTGTTATACAACGCATTGGTGTCACCACTCTCTAAACCATGTGTCAGTAGGTTTTGTTATACAAAGCATTTGTGTCACTCTCTAAACCATGTGTCAGTAGGTTTTGTTATACAAAGCATTTGTGTCACTCTCTAAACCATGTGTCAGTAGGTTTTGTTATACAAAGCATTTGTGTCACTCTCTAAACCATGTGTCAGTAGGTTTTGTTATACAAAGCATTGGTGTCATCACTCTCTAAACCATGTGTCAGTAGGTTTTGTTAAACAAAGCATTTGTGTCACTCTCTAAACCATGTGTCAGTAGGTTTTGTTATACAAAGCATTTGTGTCACTCTCTAAACCATGTGTCAGTAGGTTTTGTTATACAAAGCATTGGTGTCATCACTCTCTAAACCATGTGTCAGTAGGTTTTGTTATACAAAGCATTTGTGTCACTCTCTAAACCATGTGTCAGTAGGTTTTGTTATACAAAGCATTTGTGTCACTCTCTAAACCATGTGTCAGTAGGTTTTGTTATACAACGCATTTGTGTCACTCTCTAAACCATGTGTCATTTTGTTTTGTTATACAACGCATTTGTGTGACCTTTCCCTAATTTATGTGTCAGTAGGTTTTGTTATACAAAGCATTTGTGTCACTCTCTAAACCATGTGTCAGTAGGTTTTGTTATACAACGCATTGGTGTCACCACTCTCTAAACCATGTGTCAGTAGGTTTTGTTATACAAAGCATTTGTGTCACTCTCTAAACCATGTGTCAGTAGGTTTTGTTATACAAAGCATTGGTGTCATCACTCTCTAAACCATGTGTCAGTAGGTTTTGTTATACAAAGCATTGGTGTCATCACTCTCTAAACCATGTGTCAGTAGGTTTTGTTATACAAAGAATTGGTGTCACTATCTAAACCATGTGTCTGTAGGTTTTGTTATACAACGCATTTGTGTCACTCTCTAAACCATGCGTCAGTAGGTTTTGTTATACAAAGCATTGGTGTCATCACTCTCTAAACCATGTGTCAGTAGGTTTTGTTATACAACGCATTGGTGTCACCACTCTCTAAACCATGTGTCAGTAGGTTTTGTTATACAAAGCATTTGTGTCACTCTCTAAACCATGTGTCAGTAGGTTTTGTTATACAAAGCATTTGTGTCACTCTCTAAACCATGTGTCAGTAGGTTTTGTTATACAAAGCATTTGTGTCACTCTCTAAACCATGTGTCAGTAGGTTTTGTTATACAAAGCATTGGTGTCATCACTCTCTAAACCATGTGTCAGTAGGTTTTGTTATACAACGCATTGGTGTCACCACTCTCTAAACCATGTGTCAGTAGGTTTTGTTATACAAAGCATTGGTGTCATCACTCTCTAAACCATGTGTCAGTAGGTTTTGTTATACAAAGCATTGGTGTCATCACTCTCTAAACCATGTGTCAGTAGGTTTTGTTATACAAAGCATTGGTGTCATCACTCTCTAAACCATGTGTCAGTAGGTTTTGTTATACAAAGCATTGGTGTCATCACTCTCTAAACCATGTGTCAGTAGGTTTTGTTATACAAAGCATTGGTGTCACCACTCTCTAAACCATGTGTCAGTAGGTTTTGTTATACAAAGCATTGGTGTCATCACTCTCTAAACCATGTGTCAGTAGGTTTTGTTATACAAAGCATTGGTGTCATCACTCTCTAAACCATGTGTCAGTAGGTTTTGTTATACAAAGCATTGGTGTCATCACTCTCTAAACCATGTGTCAGTAGGTTTTGTTATACAAAGCATTGGTGTCATCACTCTCTAAACCATGTGTCAGTAGGTTTTGTTATACAAAGCATTGGTGTCATCACTCTCTAAACCATGTGTCAGTAGGTTTTGTTATACAAAGCATTGGTGTCATCACTCTCTAAACCATGTGTCAGTAGGTTTTGTTATACAAAGCATTGGTGTCATCACTCTCTAAACCATGTGTCAGTAGGTTTTGTTATACAAAGCATTGGTGTCATCACTCTCTAAACCATGTGTCAGTAGGTTTTGTTATACAAAGCATTGGTGTCATCACTCTCTAAACCATGTGTCAGTAGGTTTTGTTATACAAAGCATTGGTGTCATCACTCTCTAAACCATGTGTCAGTAGGTTTTGTTATACAAAGCATTGGTGTCATCACTCTCTAAACCATGTGTCAGTAGGTTTTGTTATACAAAGCATTGGTGTCATCACTCTCTAAACCATGTGTCAGTAGGTTTTGTTATACAAAGCATTGGTGTCATCACTCTCTAAACCATGTGTCAGTAGGTTTTGTTATACAAAGCATTTGTGTCACTCTCTAAACCATGTGTCAGTAGGTTTTGTTATACAAAGCATTGGTGTCATCACTCTCTAAACCATGTGTCTGTAGGTTTTGTTATACAACGCATTGGTGTCATCACTCTCTAAACCATGTGTCAGTAGGTTTTGTTATACAAAGCATTTGTGTCACTCTCTAAACCATGTGTCTGTAGGTTTTGTTATACAACGCATTTGTGTCACTCTCTAAACCATGTGTCAGTAGGTTTTGTTATACAAAGCATTGGTGTCATCACTCTCTAAACCATGTGTCTGTAGGTTTTGTTATACAAAGCATTGGTGTCACTCTCTAAACCATGTGTCAGTAGGTTTTGTTATACAACGCATTGGTGTCATCACTCTCTAAACCATGTGTCAGTAGGTTTTGTTATACAAAGCATTTGTGTCACTCTCTAAACCATGTGTCTGTAGGTTTTGTTATACAACGCATTTGTGTCACTCTCTAAACCATGTGTCAGTAGGTTTTGTTATACAAAGCATTGGTGTCACTCTCTAAACCATGTGTCAGTAGGTTTTGTTATACAACGCATTGGTGTCATCACTCTCTAAACCATGTGTCAGTAGGTTTTGTTATACAAAGCATTTGTGTCACTCTCTAAACCATGTGTCTGTAGGTTTTGTTATACAACGCATTTGTGTCACTCTCTAAACCATGTGTCTGTAGGTTTTGTTATACAACGCATTTGTGTCACTCTCTAAACCATGTGTCAGTAGGTTTTGTTATACAAAGCATTGGTGTCACTCTCTAAACCATGTGTCAGTAGGTTTTGTTATACAACGCATTGGTGTCATCACTCTCTAAACCATGTGTCAGTAGGTTTTGTTATACAAAGCATTTGTGTCACTCTCTAAACCATGTGTCAGTAGGTTTTGTTATACAAAGCATTGTTGTCATCACTCTCTAAACCATGTGTCAGTAGGTTTTGTTATACAAAGCATTGTTGTCATCACTCTCTAAACCATGTGTCAGTAGGTTTTGTTATACAAAGCATTGGTGTCATCACTCTCTAAACCATGTGTCAGTAGGTTTTGTTATACAAAGCATTGGTGTCATCACTCTCTAAACCATGTGTCAGTAGGTTTTGTTATACAAAGCATTGGTGTCACTCTCTAAACCATGTGTCAGTAGGTTTTGTTATACAAAGCATTTGTGTCACTCTCTAAACCATGTGTCAGTAGGTTTTGTTATACAACGCATTTGTGTCACTCTCTAAACCATGTGTCAGTAGGTTTTGTTATACAAAGCATTGGTGTCACTCTCTAAACCATGTGTCAGTAGGTTTTGTTATACAAAGCATTGGTGTCATCACTCTCTAAACCATGTGTCAGTAGGTTTTGTTATACAAAGCATTGGTGTCACTCTCTAAACCATGTGTCAGTAGGTTTTGTTATACAAAGCATTGGTGTCATCACTCTCTAAACCATGTGTCAGTAGGTTTTGTTATACAAAGCATTTGTGTCATCACTCTCTAAACCATGTGTCAGTAGGTTTTGTTATACAAAGCATTGGTGTCACTCTCTAAACCATGTGTCAGTAGGTTTTGTTATACAAAGCATTGGTGTCATCACTCTCTAAACCATGTGTCAGTAGGTTTTGTTATACAAAGCATTTGTGTCACTCTCTAAACCATGTGTCAGTAGGTTTTGTTATACAACGCATTTGTGTCACTCTCTAAACCATGTGTCAGTAGGTTTTGTTATACAAAGCATTGGTGTCACTCTCTAAACCATGTGTGAGTAGGTTTTGTTATACAAAGCATTTGTGTCACTCTCTAAACCATGTGTCAGTAGGTTTTGTTATACAAAGCATTGGTGTCATCACTCTCTAAACCATGTGTCAGTAGGTTTTGTTATACAAAGCATTTGTGTCACTCTCTAAACCATGTGTCAGTAGGTTTTGTTATACAAAGCATTGGTGTCACCACTCTCTAAACCATGTGTCAGTAGGTTTTGTTATACAAAGCATTTGTGTCACTCTCTAAACCATGTGTCAGTAGGTTTTGTTATACAAAGCATTTGTGTCACTCTCTAAACCATGTGTCAGTAGGGTTTGTTATACAAAGCATTTGTGTCACTCTCTAAACCATGTGTCAGTAGGTTTTGTTATACAAAGCATTTGTGTCACTCTCTAAACCATGTGTCAGTAGGTTTTGTTATACAAAGCATTTGTGTCACTCTCTAAACCATGTGTCAGTAGGTTTTGTTATACAAAGCATTGGTGTCACCACTCTCTAAACCATGTGTCAGTAGGTTTTGTTATACAAAGCATTTGTGTCACTCTCTAAACCATGTGTCAGTAGGTTTTGTTATACAAAGCATTTGTGTCACTCTCTAAACCATGTGTCAGTAGGTTCTGTTATACAAAGCATTGGTGTCACTCTCTAAACCATGTGTCTGTAGGTTTTGTTATACAAAGCATTGGTGTCACTCTCTAAACCATGTGTCAGTAGGTTTTGTTATACAAAGCATTGGTGTCACTCTCTAAACCATGTGTCTGTAGGTTTTGTTATACAAAGCATTGGTGTCACTCTCTAAACCATGTGTCAGTAGGTTTTGTTATACAAAGCATTTGTGTCACTCTCTAAACCATGTGTCAGTAGGTTTTGTTATACAAAGCATTGGTGTCACTCTCTAAACCATGTGTCGGTAGGTTTTGTTATACAAAGCATTGGTGTCACTCTCTAAACCATGTGTCAGTAGGTTTTGTTATACAAAGCATTTGTGTCACTCTCTAAACCATGTGTCAGTAGGTTTTGTTATACAAAGCATTGGTGTCATCACTCTCTAAACCATGTGTCAGTAGGCTTTGTTATACAAAGCATTTGTGTCACTCTCTAAACCATGTGTCAGTAGGTTTTGTTATACAAAGCATTTGTGTCACTCTCTAAACCATGTGTCAGTAGGTTTTGTTATACAACGCATTTGTGTCACTCTCTAAACCATGTGTCAGTAGGTTTTGTTATACAAAGCATTGGTGTCACTCTCTAAACCATGTGTCAGTAGGTTTTGTTATACAAAGCATTGGTGTCACTCTCTAAACCATGTGTCAGTAGGTTTTGTTATACAAAGCATTTGTGTCACTCTCTAAACCATGTGTCAGTAGGTTTTGTTATACAACGCATTTGTGTCACTCTCTAAACCATGTGTCAGTAGGTTTTGTTATACAAAGCATTGGTGTCACTCTCTAAACCATGTGTCAGTAGGTTTTGTTATACAAAGCATTGGTGTCACTCTCTAAACCATGTGTCAGTAGATTTTGTTATACAAAGCATTGGTGTCACTCTCTAAACCATGTGTCAGTAGATTTTGTTATACAAAGCATTGGTGTCATCACTCTCTAAACCATGTGTCAGTAGGTTTTGTTATACAAAGCATTGGTGTCATCACTCTCTAAACCATGTGTCAGTAGGTTTTGTTATACAAAGCATTGGTGTCATCACTCTCTAAACCATGTGTCAGTAGGTTTTGTTATACAAAGCATTGGTGTCATCACTCTCTAAACCATGTGTGAGTAGGTTTTGTTATACAAAGCATTTGTGTCACCACTCTCTAAACCATGTGTCAGTAGGTTTTGTTATACAAAGCATTGGTGTCACTCTCTAAACCATGTGTCAGTAGGTTTTGTTATACAAAGCATTGGTGTCACCACTCTCTAAACCATGTGTCAGTAGGTTTTGTTATACAAAGCATTGGTGTCACCACTCTCTAAACCATGTGTCAGTAGGTTTTGTTATACAAAGCATTGGTGTCATCACTCTCTAAACCATGTGTCAGTAGGTTTTGTTATACAAAGCATTGGTGTCATCACTCTCTAAACCATGTGTCAGTAGGTTTTGTTATACAAAGCATTGGTGTCACTCTCTAAACCATGTGTCAGTAGGGTTTGTTATACAAAGCATTTGTGTCACTCTCTAAACCATGTGTCTGTAGGTTTTGTTATACAAAGCATTGGTGTCATCACTCTCTAAACCATGTGTCAGTAGGTTTTGTTATACAAAGCATTGGTGTCACTCTCTAAACCATGTGTCAGTAGGTTTTGTTATACAAAGCATTGGTGTCATCACTCTCTAAACCATGTGTCAGTAGGTTTTGTTATACAAAGCATTTGTGTCATCACTCTCTAAACCATGTGTCAGTAGGTTTTGTTATACAAAGCATTGGTGTCACTCTCTAAACCATGTGTCAGTAGGTTTTGTTATACAAAGCATTGGTGTCATCACTCTCTAAACCATGTGTCAGTAGGTTTTGTTATACAAAGCATTTGTGTCACTCTCTAAACCATGTGTCAGTAGGTTTTGTTATACAACGCATTTGTGTCACTCTCTAAACCATGTGTCAGTAGGTTTTGTTATACAAAGCATTGGTGTCACTCTCTAAACCATGTGTGAGTAGGTTTTGTTATACAAAGCATTTGTGTCACTCTCTAAACCATGTGTCAGTAGGTTTTGTTATACAAAGCATTGGTGTCATCACTCTCTAAACCATGTGTCAGTAGGTTTTGTTATACAAAGCATTTGTGTCACTCTCTAAACCATGTGTCAGTAGGTTTTGTTATACAAAGCATTGGTGTCACCACTCTCTAAACCATGTGTCAGTAGGTTTTGTTATACAAAGCATTTGTGTCACTCTCTAAACCATGTGTCAGTAGGTTTTGTTATACAAAGCATTTGTGTCACTCTCTAAACCATGTGTCAGTAGGGTTTGTTATACAAAGCATTTGTGTCACTCTCTAAACCATGTGTCAGTAGGTTTTGTTATACAAAGCATTTGTGTCACTCTCTAAACCATGTGTCAGTAGGTTTTGTTATACAAAGCATTTGTGTCACTCTCTAAACCATGTGTCAGTAGGTTTTGTTATACAAAGCATTGGTGTCACCACTCTCTAAACCATGTGTCAGTAGGTTTTGTTATACAAAGCATTTGTGTCACTCTCTAAACCATGTGTCAGTAGGTTTTGTTATACAAAGCATTTGTGTCACTCTCTAAACCATGTGTCAGTAGGTTCTGTTATACAAAGCATTGGTGTCACTCTCTAAACCATGTGTCTGTAGGTTTTGTTATACAAAGCATTGGTGTCACTCTCTAAACCATGTGTCAGTAGGTTTTGTTATACAAAGCATTGGTGTCACTCTCTAAACCATGTGTCTGTAGGTTTTGTTATACAAAGCATTGGTGTCACTCTCTAAACCATGTGTCAGTAGGTTTTGTTATACAAAGCATTTGTGTCACTCTCTAAACCATGTGTCAGTAGGTTTTGTTATACAAAGCATTGGTGTCACTCTCTAAACCATGTGTCGGTAGGTTTTGTTATACAAAGCATTGGTGTCACTCTCTAAACCATGTGTCAGTAGGTTTTGTTATACAAAGCATTTGTGTCACTCTCTAAACCATGTGTCAGTAGGTTTTGTTATACAAAGCATTGGTGTCATCACTCTCTAAACCATGTGTCAGTAGGCTTTGTTATACAAAGCATTTGTGTCACTCTCTAAACCATGTGTCAGTAGGTTTTGTTATACAAAGCATTTGTGTCACTCTCTAAACCATGTGTCAGTAGGTTTTGTTATACAACGCATTTGTGTCACTCTCTAAACCATGTGTCAGTAGGTTTTGTTATACAAAGCATTGGTGTCACTCTCTAAACCATGTGTCAGTAGGTTTTGTTATACAAAGCATTGGTGTCACTCTCTAAACCATGTGTCAGTAGGTTTTGTTATACAAAGCATTTGTGTCACTCTCTAAACCATGTGTCAGTAGGTTTTGTTATACAACGCATTTGTGTCACTCTCTAAACCATGTGTCAGTAGGTTTTGTTATACAAAGCATTGGTGTCACTCTCTAAACCATGTGTCAGTAGGTTTTGTTATACAAAGCATTGGTGTCACTCTCTAAACCATGTGTCAGTAGATTTTGTTATACAAAGCATTGGTGTCACTCTCTAAACCATGTGTCAGTAGATTTTGTTATACAAAGCATTGGTGTCATCACTCTCTAAACCATGTGTCAGTAGGTTTTGTTATACAAAGCATTGGTGTCATCACTCTCTAAACCATGTGTCAGTAGGTTTTGTTATACAAAGCATTGGTGTCATCACTCTCTAAACCATGTGTCAGTAGGTTTTGTTATACAAAGCATTGGTGTCATCACTCTCTAAACCATGTGTGAGTAGGTTTTGTTATACAAAGCATTTGTGTCACCACTCTCTAAACCATGTGTCAGTAGGTTTTGTTATACAAAGCATTGGTGTCACTCTCTAAACCATGTGTCAGTAGGTTTTGTTATACAAAGCATTGGTGTCACCACTCTCTAAACCATGTGTCAGTAGGTTTTGTTATACAAAGCATTGGTGTCACCACTCTCTAAACCATGTGTCAGTAGGTTTTGTTATACAAAGCATTGGTGTCATCACTCTCTAAACCATGTGTCAGTAGGTTTTGTTATACAAAGCATTGGTGTCATCACTCTCTAAACCATGTGTCAGTAGGTTTTGTTATACAAAGCATTGGTGTCACTCTCTAAACCATGTGTCAGTAGGGTTTGTTATACAAAGCATTTGTGTCACTCTCTAAACCATGTGTCTGTAGGTTTTGTTATACAAAGCATTGGTGTCATCACTCTCTAAACCATGTGTCAGTAGGTTTTGTTATACAAAGCATTGGTGTCATCACTCTCTAAACCATGTGTCAGTAGGTTTTGTTATACAAAGCATTGGTGTCATCACTCTCTAAACCATGTGTCAGTAGGTTTTGTTATACAAAGCATTGGTGTCATCACTCTCTAAACCATGTGTCAGTAGGTTTTGTTATACAAAGCATTGGTGTCACTCTCTAAACCATGTGTCAGTAGGTTTTGTTATACAAAGCATTTGTGTCACTCTCTAAACCATGTGTCAGTAGGTTTTGTTATACAAAGCATTGGTGTCATCACTCTCTAAACCATGTGTCAGTAGGTTTTGTTATACAAAGCATTGGTGTCATCACTCTCTAAACCATGTGTCAGTAGGTTTTGTTATACAAAGCATTGGTGTCATCACTCTCTAAACCATGTGTCAGTAGGTTTTGTTATACAAAGCATTGGTGTCATCACTCTCTAAACCATGTGTCAGTAGGTTTTGTTATACAAAGCATTTGTGTCACTCTCTAAACCATGTGTCAGTAGGTTTTGTTATACAAAGCATTTGTGTCACTCTCTAAACCATGTGTCAGTAGGTTTTGTTATACAAAGCATTGGTGTCATCACTCTCTAAACCATGTGTCAGTAGGTTTTGTTATACAAAGCATTGGTGTCACTCTCTAAACCATGTGTCAGTAGGTTTTGTTATACAAAGCATTGGTGTCACACTCTCTAAACCATGTGTCAGTAGGTTTTGTTATACAAAGCATTGGTGTCACCACTCTCTAAACCATGTGTCAGTAGGTTTTGTTATACAAAGCATTGGTGTCATCACTCTCTAAACCATGTGTCAGTAGGTTTTGTTATACAAAGCATTGGTGTCATCACTCTCTAAACCATGTGTCAGTAGGTTTTGTTATACAAAGCATTGGTGTCATCACTCTCTAAACCATGTGTCAGTAGGTTTTGTTATACAAAGCATTGGTGTCATCACTCTCTAAACCATGTGTCAGTAGGTTTTGTTATACAAAGCATTGGTGTCATCACTCTCTAAACCATGTGTCAGTAGGTTTTGTTATACAAAGCATTGGTGTCATCACTCTCTAAACCATGTGTCAGTAGGTTTTGTTATACAAAGCATTGGTGTCATCACTCTCTAAACCATGTGTCAGTAGGTTTTGTTATACAAAGCATTGGTGTCATCACTCTCTAAACCATGTGTCAGTAGGTTTTGTTATACAAAGCATTGGTGTCACTCTCTAAACCATGTGTCAGTAGGTTTTGTTATACAAAGCATTTGTGTCACTCTCTAAACCATGTGTCAGTAGGTTTTGTTATACAAAGCATTTGTGTCACTCTCTAAACCATGTGTCAGTAGGTTTTGTTATACAAAGCATTGGTGTCACCACTCTCTAAACCATGTGTCAGTAGGTTTTGTTATACAAAGCATTTGTGTCACTCTCTAAACCATGTGTCAGTAGGTTTTGTTATACAAAGCATTGGTGTCATCACTCTCTAAACCATGTGTCAGTAGGTTTTGTTATACAAAGCATTGGTGTCATCACTCTCTAAACCATGTGTCAGTAGGTTTTGTTATACAAAGCATTGGTGTCACTCTCTAAACCATGTGTCAGTAGGTTTTGTTATACAAAGCATTGGTGTCATCACTCTCTAAACCATGTGTCAGTAGGTTTTGTTATACAAAGCATTGGTGTCATCACTCTCTAAACCATGTGTCAGTAGGTTTTGTTATACAAAGCATTGGTGTCACACTCTCTAAACCATGTGTCAGTAGGTTTTGTTATACAAAGCATTTGTGTCACTCTCTAAACCATGTGTCAGTAGGTTTTGTTATACAAAGCATTGGTGTCATCACTCTCTAAACCATGTGTCAGTAGGTTTTGTTATACAAAGCATTTGTGTCACTCTCTAAACCATGTGTCAGTAGGTTTTGTTATACAAAGCATTTGTGTCACTCTCTAAACCATGTGTCAGTAGGTTTTGTTATACAAAGCATTGGTGTCATCACTCTCTAAACCATGTGTCAGTAGGTTTTGTTATACAAAGCATTTGTGTCACTCTCTAAACCATGTGTCAGTAGGTTTTGTTATACAAAGCATTGGTGTCATCACTCTCTAAACCATGTGTCAGTAGGTTTTGTTATACAAAGCATTGGTGTCATCACTCTCTAAACCATGTGTCAGTAGGTTTTGTTATACAAAGCATTGGTGTCACTCTCTAAACCATGTGTCAGTAGGTTTTGTTATACAAAGCATTGGTGTCACCACTCTCTAAACCATGTGTCAGTAGGTTTTGTTATACAAAGCATTTGTGTCACTCTCTAAACCATGTGTCAGTAGGTTTTGTTATACAAAGCATTGGTGTCACTCTCTAAACCATGTGTCAGTAGGTTTTGTTATACAAAGCATTGGTGTCACCACTCTCTAAACCATGTGTCAGTAGGTTTTGTTATACAAAGCATTGGTGTCATCACTCTCTAAACCATGTGTCAGTAGGTTTTGTTATACAAAGCATTGGTGTCATCACTCTCTAAACCATGTGTCAGTAGGTTTTGTTATACAAAGCATTTGTGTCACTCTCTAAACCATGTGTCAGTAGGTTTTGTTATACAACGCATTTGTGTCACTCTCTAAACCATGTGTCAGTAGGTTTTGTTATACAAAGCATTTGTGTCACTCTCTAAACCATGTGTCAGTAGGTTTTGTTATACAAAGCATTTGTGTCACTCTCTAAACCATGTGTCAGTAGGTTTTGTTATACAAAGCATTTGTGTCACTCTCTAAACCATGTGTCAGTAGGTTTTGTTATACAAAGCATTGGTGTCACCACTCTCTAAACCATGTGTCAGTAGGTTTTGTTATACAAAGCATTTGTGTCACTCTCTAAACCATGTGTCAGTAGGTTTTGTTATACAAAGCATTGGTGTCATCACTCTCTAAACCATGTGTCAGTAGGTTTTGTTATACAAAGCATTTGTGTCACTCTCTAAACCATGTGTCAGTAGGTTTTGTTATACAAAGCATTTGTGTCACTCTCTAAACCATGTGTCAGTAGGTTTTGTTATACAAAGCATTGGTGTCACCACTCTCTAAACCATGTGTCAGTAGGTTTTGTTATACAAAGCATTTGTGTCACTCTCTAAACCATGTGTCAGTAGGTTTTGTTATACAAAGCATTTGTGTCACTCTCTAAACCATGTGTCAGTAGGTTTTGTTATACAAAGCATTTGTGTCACTCTCTAAACCATGTGTCAGTAGGTTTTGTTATACAAAGCATTGGTGTCATCACTCTCTAAACCATGTGTCAGTAGGTTTTGTTATACAAAGCATTTGTGTCACTCTCTAAACCATGTGTCAGTAGGTTTTGTTATACAAAGCATTTGTGTCACTCTCTAAACCATGTGTCAGTAGGGTTTGTTATACAACGCATTTGTGTCACTCTCTAAACCATGTGTCAGTAGGTTTTGTTATACAAAGCATTTGTGTCACTCTCTAAACCATGTGTCAGTAGATTTTGTTATACAAAGCATTGGTGTCATCACTCTCTAAACCATGTGTCAGTAGGTTTTGTTATACAAAGCATTTGTGTCACTCTCTAAACCATGTGTCAGTAGGTTTTGTTATACAAAGCATTTGTGTCACTCTCTAAACCATGTGTCAGTAGGTTTTGTTATACAACGCATTTGTGTCACTCTCTAAACCATGTGTCAGTAGGTTTTGTTATACAACGCATTTGTGTCACTCTCTAAACCATGTGTCAGTAGGTTTTGTTATACAAAGCATTTGTGTCACTCTCTAAACCATGTGTCAGTAGGTTTTGTTATACAAAGCATTTGTGTCACTCTCTAAACCATGTGTCAGTAGGTTTTGTTATACAAAGCATTTGTGTCACTCTCTAAACCATGTGTCAGTAGGTTTTGTTATACAAAGCATTGGTGTCATCACTCTCTAAACCATGTGTCAGTAGGTTTTGTTATACAAAGCATTGGTGTCATCACTCTCTAAACCATGTGTCAGTAGGTTTTGTTATACAAAGCATTTGTGTCACTCTCTAAACCATGTGTCAGTAGGTTTTGTTATACAAAGCATTTGTGTCACTCTCTAAACCATGTGTCAGTAGGTTTTGTTATACAAAGCATTTGTGTCACTCTCTAAACCATGTGTCAGTAGGTTTTGTTATACAAAGCATTGGTGTCATCACTCTCTAAACCATGTGTCAGTAGGTTTTGTTATACAAAGCATTTGTGTCACTCTCTAAACCATGTGTCAGTAGGTTTTGTTATACAAAGCATTGTGTCACTCTCTAAACCATGTGTCAGTAGGTTTTGTTATACAAAGCATTGGTGTCATCACTCTCTAAACCATGTGTCAGTAGGTTTTGTTATACAAAGCATTTGTGTCACTCTCTAAACCATGTGTCAGTAGGTTTTGTTATACAAAGCATTTGTGTCACTCTCTAAACCATGTGTCAGTAGGTTTTGTTATACAAAGCATTGGTGTCACCACTCTCTAAACCATGTGTCAGTAGGTTTTGTTATACAAAGCATTGGTGTCACTCTCTAAACCATGTGTCAGTAGGTTTTGTTATACAAAGCATTGGTGTCATCACTCTCTAAACCATGTGTCAGTAGGTTTTGTTATACAAAGCATTGGTGTCATCACTCTCTAAACCATGTGTCAGTAGGTTTTGTTATACAAAGCATTTGTGTCACTCTCTAAACCATGTGTCAGTAGGTTTTGTTATACAAAGCATTGGTGTCATCACTCTCTAAACCATGTGTCAGTAGGTTTTGTTATACAAAGCATTGGTGTCATCACTCTCTAAACCATGTGTCAGTAGGTTTTGTTATACAAAGCATTGGTGTCACTCTCTAAACCATGTGTCAGTAGGTTTTGTTATACAAAGCATTGGTGTCACCACTCTCTAAACCATGTGTCAGTAGGTTTTGTTATACAAAGCATTTGTGTCACTCTCTAAACCATGTGTCAGTAGGTTTTGTTATACAAAGCATTGGTGTCACTCTCTAAACCATGTGTCAGTAGGTTTTGTTATACAAAGCATTGGTGTCATCACTCTCTAAACCATGTGTCAGTAGGTTTTGTTATACAAAGCATTTGTGTCACACTCTCTAAACCATGTGTCAGTAGGTTTTGTTATACAAAGCATTTGTGTCACTCTCTAAACCATGTGTCAGTAGGTTTTGTTATACAAAGCATTGGTGTCACTCTCTAAACCATGTGTCAGTAGGTTTTGTTATACAAAGCATTGGTGTCATCA
Source organism: Nemertoderma westbladi (assembly GCA_032718475.1). Lineage (NCBI taxonomy): Eukaryota > Metazoa > Xenacoelomorpha > Nemertodermatida > Nemertodermatidae > Nemertoderma > Nemertoderma westbladi. The sequence continues at coordinate 41,242 of JAUCBJ010008575.1, read as the reverse complement.
CTCTCTAAACCATGTGTCAGTAGGTTTTGTTATACAAAGCATTTGTGTCACTCTCTAAACCATGTGTCAGTAGGTTTTGTTATACAAAGCATTGGTGTCACACTCTCTAAACCATGTGTCAGTAGGTTTTGTTATACAAAGCATTGTGTCATCACTCTCTAAACCATGTGTCAGTAGGTTTTGTTATACAAAGCATTGGTGTCACTCTCTAAACCATGTGTCAGTAGGTTTTGTTATACAAAGCATTTGTGTCACCACTCTCTAAACCATGTGTCAGTAGGTTTTGTTATACAAAGCATTTGTGTCACTCTCTAAACCATGTGTCAGTAGGTTTTGTTATACAAAGCATTGGTGTCACTCTCTAAACCATGTGTCAGTAGGTTTTGTTATACAAAGCATTGGTGTCATCACTCTCTAAACCATGTGTCAGTAGGTTTTGTTATACAAAGCATTTGTGTCACTCTCTAAACCATGTGTCAGTAGGTTTTGTTATACAAAGCATTGGTGTCACTCTCTAAACCATGTGTCAGTAGGTTTTGTTATACAAAGCATTTGTGTCACTCTCTAAACCATGTGTCAGTAGGTTTTGTTATACAAAGCATTGGTGTCACCCTCTAAACCATGTGTCAGTAGGTTTTGTTATACAAAGCATTGGTGTCATCACTCTCTAAACCATGTGTCAGTAGGTTTTGTTATACAAAGCATTTGTGTCACTCTCTAAACCATGTGTCAGTAGGTTTTGTTATACAAAGCATTGGTGTCACCACTCTCTAAACCATGTGTCAGTAGGTTTTGTTATACAAAGCATTGTTGTCATCACTCTCTAAACCATGTGTCAGTAGGTTTTGTTATACAAAGCATTTGTGTCACTCTCTAAACCATGTGTCAGTAGGTTTTGTTATACAAAGCATTTGTGTCACTCTCTAAACCATGTGTCAGTAGGTTTTGTTATACAAAGCATTGGTGTCACTCTCTAAACCATGTGTCAGTAGGTTTTGTTATACAAAGCATTGGTGTCACTCTCTAAACCATGTGTCAGTAGGTTTTGTTATACAAAGCATTGGTGTCATCACTCTCTAAACCATGTGTCAGTAGGTTTTGTTATACAACGCATTTGTGTCACTCTCTAAACCATGTGTCAGTAGGTTTTGTTATACAAAGCATTGGTGTCACCACTCTCTAAACCATGTGTCAGTAGGTTTTGTTATACAAAGCATTGGTGTCATCACTCTCTAAACCATGTGTCAGTAGGTTTTGTTATACAAAGCATTTGTGTCACCACTCTCTAAACCATGTGTCAGTAGGTTTTGTTATACAAAGCATTTGTGTCACCACTCTCTAAACCATGTGTCAGTAGGTTTTGTTATACAAAGCATTTGTGTCACTCTCTAAACCATGTGTCAGTAGGTTTTGTTATACAAAGCATTTGTGTCACTCTCTAAACCATGTGTCAGTAGGTTTTGTTATACAAAGCATTGGTGTCACCACTCTCTAAACCATGTGTCAGTAGGTTTTGTTATACAAAGCATTTGTGTCACTCTCTAAACCATGTGTCAGTAGGTTTTGTTATACAAAGCATTGGTGTCACTCTCTAAACCATGTGTCAGTAGGTTTTGTTATACAAAGCATTGTTGTCATCACTCTCTAAACCATGTGTCAGTAGGTTTTGTTATACAAAGCATTGGTGTCACCACTCTCTAAACCATGTGTCAGTAGGTTTTGTTATACAAAGCATTGTTGTCATCACTCTCTAAACCATGTGTCAGTAGGTTTTGTTATACAAAGCATTGGTGTCACCACTCTCTAAACCATGTGTCAGTAGGTTTTGTTATACAAAGCATTGGTGTCATCACTCTCTAAACCATGTGTCAGTAGGTTTTGTTATACAAAGCATTTGTGTCACTCTCTAAACCATGTGTCAGTAGGTTTTGTTATACAACGCATTTGTGTCACTCTCTAAACCATGTGTCAGTAGGTTTTGTTATACAAAGCATTTGTGTCACTCTCTAAACCATGTGTCAGTAGGTTTTGTTATACAACGCATTTGTGTCACTCTCTAAACCATGTGTCAGTAGGTTTTGTTATACAAAGCATTGGTGTCACCACTCTCTAAACCATGTGTCAGTAGGTTTTGTTATACAAAGCATTTGTGTCACTCTCTAAACCATGTGTCAGTAGGTTTTGTTATACAAAGCATTGGTGTCATCACTCTCTAAACCATGTGTCAGTAGGTTTTGTTATACAAAGCATTTGTGTCACTCTCTAAACCATGTGTCAGTAGGTTTTGTTATACAAAGCATTTGTGTCACTCTCTAAACCATGTGTCAGTAGATTTTGTTATACAAAGCATTGGTGTCACCACTCTCTAAACCATGTGTCAGTAGGTTTTGTTATACAAAGCATTTGTGTCACTCTCTAAACCATGTGTCAGTAGGTTTTGTTATACAAAGCATTTGTGTCACTCTCTAAACCATGTGTCAGTAGATTTTGTTATACAAAGCATTGGTGTCATCACTCTCTAAACCATGTGTCAGTAGGTTTTGTTATACAAAGCATTTGTGTCACTCTCTAAACCATGTGTCAGTAGGTTTTGTTATACAAAGCATTTGTGTCACTCTCTAAACCATGTGTCAGTAGGGTTTGTTATACAACGCATTTGTGTCACTCTCTAAACCATGTGTCAGTAGGTTTTGTTATACAACGCATTTGTGTCACTCACTAAACCATGTGTCAGTAGGTTTTGTTATACAAAGCATTTGTGTCACTCTCTAAACCATGTGTCAGTAGGTTTTGTTATACAACGCATTTGTGTCACTCTCTAAACCATGTGTCAGTAGGTTTTGTTATACAAAGCATTTGTTTCACTCTCTAAACCATGTGTCAGTAGATTTTGTTATACAAAGCATTGGTGTCATCACTCTCTAAACCATGCGTCAGTAGGTTTTGTTATACAAAGCATTGGTGTCATCACTCTCTAAACCATGTGTCAGTAGGTTTTGTTATACAAAGCATTTGTGTCACTCTCTAAACCATGTGTCAGTAGGTTTTGTTATACAAAGCATTGGTGTCACCACTCTCTAAACCATGTGTCAGTAGGTTTTGTTATACAAAGCATTTGTGTCACTCTCTAAACCATGTGTCAGTAGGTTTTGTTATACAAAGCATTGGTGTCACTCTCTAAACCATGTGTCAGTAGGTTTTGTTATACAAAGCATTGTTGTCATCACTCTCTAAACCATGTGTCAGTAGGTTTTGTTATACAAAGCATTGGTGTCACCACTCTCTAAACCATGTGTCAGTAGGTTTTGTTATACAAAGCATTGTTGTCATCACTCTCTAAACCATGTGTCAGTAGGTTTTGTTATACAAAGCATTGGTGTCACCACTCTCTAAACCATGTGTCAGTAGGTTTTGTTATACAAAGCATTGGTGTCATCACTCTCTAAACCATGTGTCAGTAGGTTTTGTTATACAAAGCATTTGTGTCACTCTCTAAACCATGTGTCAGTAGGTTTTGTTATACAACGCATTTGTGTCACTCTCTAAACCATGTGTCAGTAGGTTTTGTTATACAAAGCATTTGTGTCACTCTCTAAACCATGTGTCAGTAGGTTTTGTTATACAACGCATTTGTGTCACTCTCTAAACCATGTGTCAGTAGGTTTTGTTATACAAAGCATTTGTGTCACTCTCTAAACCATGTGTCAGTAGGTTTTGTTATACAAAGCATTGGTGTCATCACTCTCTAAACCATGTGTCAGTAGGTTTTGTTATACAAAGCATTTGTGTCACTCTCTAAACCATGTGTCAGTAGGTTTTGTTATACAAAGCATTTGTGTCACTCTCTAAACCATGTGTCAGTAGATTTTGTTATACAAAGCATTGGTGTCACCACTCTCTAAACCATGTGTCAGTAGGTTTTGTTATACAAAGCATTTGTGTCACTCTCTAAACCATGTGTCAGTAGGTTTTGTTATACAAAGCATTTGTGTCACTCTCTAAACCATGTGTCAGTAGATTTTGTTATACAAAGCATTGGTGTCATCACTCTCTAAACCATGTGTCAGTAGGTTTTGTTATACAAAGCATTTGTGTCACTCTCTAAACCATGTGTCAGTAGGTTTTGTTATACAAAGCATTTGTGTCACTCTCTAAACCATGTGTCAGTAGGGTTTGTTATACAAAGCATTTGTGTCACTCTCTAAACCATGTGTCTGTAGGTTTTGTTATACAAAGCATTTGTGTCACTCTCTAAACCATGTGTCAGTAGGTTTTGTTATACAAAGCATTTGTGTGACCTCTCTCTAAACCATGTGTCAGTAGGTTTTGTTATACAAAGCATTTGTTTCACTCTCTAAACCATGTGTCAGTAGATTTTGTTATACAACGCATTTGTGTCACTCTATAAACCATATGTCAGTAGGTTTTGTTATACAAAGCATTTGTGTCACTCTCTAAACCATGTGTCTGTAGGTTTTGTTATACAAAGCATTTGTGTCACTCTCTAAATCATGTGTCAGTAGGTTTTGTTATACAAAGCATTTGTGTGACCTCTCTCTAAACCATGTGTCAGTAGGTTTTGTTATACAAAGCATTTGTTTCACTCTCTAAACCATGTGTCAGTAGATTTTGTTATACAACGCATTTGTGTCACTCTATAAACCATATGTCAGTAGGTTTTGTTATACAAAGCATTTGTGTGACCTCTCTCTAAACCATGTGTCAGTAGGTTTTGTTATACAAAGCATTTGTGTCACTCTATAAACCATGTGTCAGTAGGTTTTGTTATACAAAGCATTTGTGTCACTCTCTAAACCATGTGCCAGTAGGTTTTGTTATACAACGCATTTGTGTGACCTCTCTCTAAATTTTGTGTCAGTAGGTTTTGTTATACAAAGCATTTGTGTGACTCTCTAAACCATGTGTCAGTAGGTTTTGTTATACAAAGCATTGGTGTCATCACTCTCTAAACCATGTGTCAGTAGGTTTTGTTATACAAAGCATTTGTGTCACTCTCTAAACCATGTGTCTGTAGGTTTTGTTATACAAAGCATTTGTGTCACTCTCTAAACCATGTGTCTGTAGGTTTTGTTATACAAAGCATTTGTGTCACTCTCTAAACCATGTGTCTGTAGGTTTTGTTATACAAAGCATTTGTGTCACTCTCTAAACCATGTGTCAGTAGGTTTTGTTATACAAAGCATTGGTGTCATCACTCTCTAAACCATGTGTCAGTAGGTTTTGTTATACAAAGCATTTGTGTCACTCTCTAAACCATGTGTCAGTAGGTTTTGTTATACAAAGCATTTGTGTCACTCTCTAAACCATGTGTCAGTAGGTTTTGTTATACAAAGCATTTGTGTCACTCTCTAAACCATGTATCTGTAGGTTTTGTTATACAAAGCATTTGTGTCACTCTCTAAACCATGTGTCTGTAGGTTTTGTTATACAAAGCATTTGTGTCACTCTCTAAACCATGTGTCTGTAGGTTTTGTTATACAAAGCATTTGTGTGACCTCTCTCTAAACCATGTGTCAGTAGGTTTTGTTATACAACGCATTTGTGTCACTCTCTAAACCATGTGTCAGTAGGTTTTGTTATACAAAGCATTGGTGTCACCACTCTCTAAACCATGTGTCAGTAGGTTTTGTTATACAAAGCATTTGTGTCACTCTCTAAACCATGTGTCAGTAGGTTTTGTTATACAAAGCATTTGTGTCACTCTCTAAACCATGTGTCAGTAGGTTTTGTTATACAAAGCATTTGTGTCACTCTCTAAACCATGTGTCTGTAGGTTTTGTTATACAAAGCATTTGTGTCACTCTCTAAACCATGTGTCAGTAGGTTTTGTTATACAAAGCATTTGTGTCACTCTATAAACCATGTGTCTGTAGGTTTTGTTATACAACGCATTTGTGTTACTCTCTAAACCATGTGTCAGTAGGTTTTGTTATACAAAGCATTTGTGTGACCTCTCTCTAAACCACGTGTCAGTAGGTTTTGTTATACAACGCATTTGTGTCACTCTCTAAACCATGTGTCAGTAGGTTTTGTTATACAAAGCATTTGTGTCACTCTCTAAACCATGTGTCTGTAGGTTTTGTTATACAAAGCATTTGTGTCACTCTCTAAATCATGTGTCAGTAGGTTTTGTTATACAAAGCATTTGTGTGACCTCTCTCTAAACCATGTGTCAGTAGGTTTTGTTATACAAAGCATTTGTTTCACTCTCTAAACCATGTGTCAGTAGATTTTGTTATACAACGCCTTTGTGTCACTCTATAAACCATATGTCAGTAGGTTTTGTTATACAAAGCATTTGTGTGACCTCTCTCTAAACCATGTGTCAGTAGGTTTTGTTATACAAAGCATTTGTGTCACTCTATAAACCATGTGTCAGTAGGTTTTGTTATACAAAGCATTTGTGTCACTCTCTAAACCATGTGCCAGTAGGTTTTGTTATACAACGCATTTGTGTGACCTCTCTCTAAATTTTGTGTCAGTAGGTTTTGTTATACAAAGCATTTGTGTGACTCTCTAAACCATGTGTCAGTAGGTTTTGTTATACAAAGCATTGGTGTCATCACTCTCTAAACCATGTGTCAGTAGGTTTTGTTATACAAAGCATTTGTGTCACTCTCTAAACCATGTGTCTGTAGGTTTTGTTATACAAAGCATTTGTGTCACTCTCTAAACCATGTGTCTGTAGGTTTTGTTATACAAAGCATTTGTGTCACTCTCTAAACCATGTGTCAGTAGGTTTTGTTATACAAAGCATTTGTGTGACCTCTCTCTAAACCATGTGTCAGTAGGTTTTGTTATACAACGCATTTGTGTCACTCTCTAAACCATGTGTCAGTAGGTTTTGTTATACAAAGCATTTGTGTCACTCTCTAAACCATGTGTCAGTAGGTTTTGTTATACAAAGCATTTGTGTCACTCTCTAAACCATGTGTCAGTAGGTTTTGTTATACAAAGCATTTGTGTCGCTCTCTAAACCATGTGTCTGTAGGTTTTGTTATACAAAGCATTTGTGTCACTCTCTAAACCATGTGTCTGTAGGTTTTGTTATAAAAAGCATTTGTGTCACTCTCTAAACCATGTGTCTGTAGGTTTTGTTATACAAAGCATTTGTGTCACTCTCTAAACCATGTGTCTGTAGGTTTTGTTATACAAAGCATTTGTGTCACTCTCTAAACCATGTGTCAGTAGGTTTTGTTATACAAAGCATTTGTGTGACCTCTCTCTAAACCATGTGTCAGTAGGTTTTGTTATACAAAGCATTTGTGTCACTCTCTAAACCATGTGTCAGTAGGTTTTGTTATACAAAGCATTTGTGTCACTCTCTAAACCATGTGTCAGTAGGTTTTGTTATACAAAGCATTTGTGTCACTCTCTAAACCATGTGTCTGTAGGTTTTGTTATACAAAGCATTTGTGTCACTCTCTAAACCATGTGTCTGTAGGTTTTGTTATACAAAGCATTTGTGTCACTCTCTAAACCATGTGTCTGTAGGTTTTGTTATACAAAGCATTTGTGTCACTCTCTAAACCATGTGTCAGTAGGTTTTGTTATACAAAGCATTGGTGTCATCACTCTCTAAACCATGTGTCAGTAGGTTTTGTTATACAAAGCATTTGTGTCACTCTCTAAACCATGTGTCAGTAGGTTTTGTTATACAAAGCATTTGTGTCACTCTCTAAACCATGTGTCAGTAGGTTTTGTTATACAAAGCATTTGTGTCACTCTCTAAACCATGTATCTGTAGGTTTTGTTATACAAAGCATTTGTGTCATTCTCTAAACCATGTGTCTGTAGGTTTTGTTATACAAAGCATTTGTGTCACTCTCTAAACCATGTGTCTGTAGGTTTTGTTATACAAAGCATTTGTGTCACTCTCTAAACCATGTGTCAGTAGGTTTTGTTATACAAAGCATTTGTGTCACTCTCTAAACCATGTGTCAGTAGGTTTTGTTATACAAAGCATTTGTGTCACTCTCTAAACCATGTGTCAGTAGGTTTTGTTATACAAAGCATTTGTGTCACTCTCTAAACCATGTGTGAGTAGGTTTTGTTATACAAAGCATTTGTGTCACTCTCTAAACCATGTGTCAGTAGGTTTTGTTATACAAAGCATTTGTGTCACTCTCTAAACCATGTGTCTGTAGGTTTTGTTATACAAAGCATTTGTGTCACTCTCTAAACCATGTGTGAGTAGGTTTTGTTATACAAAGCATTTGTGTCACTCTCTAAACCATGTGTCAGTAGGTTTTGTTATACTCTCTAAACCATGTGTGAGTAGGTTTTGTTATACAAAGCATTTGTGTCACTCTCTAAACCATGTGTCTGTAGGTTTTGTTATACAAAGCATTTGTGTCACTCTCTAAACCATGTGTGAGTAGGTTTTGTTATACAAAGCATTTGTGTCACTCTCTAAACCATGTGTCAGTAGGTTTTGTTATACAAAGCATTTAGGTGACCTCTCTCTAAATTATGTGTCAGTAGGTTTTGTTATACAAAGCATTTGTGTCACTCTCTAAACCATGTGTCAGTAGGTTTTGTTATACAAAGCATTTGTGTCACTCTCTAAACCATGTGTCAGTAGGTTTTGTTATACAAAGCATTGGTGTCACTATCTAAACCATGTGTCAGTAGGGTTTGTTATACAAAGCATTTGTGTCACTCTCTAAACCATGTGTCAGTAGGTTTTGTTATACAAAGCATTTGTGTCACTCTCTAAACCATGTGTCTGTAGGTTTTGTTATACAAAGCATTTGTGTCACTCTCTAAACCATGTGTCAGTAGGTTTTGTTATACAAAGCATTTGTGTCACTCTCTAAACCATGTGTCTGTAGGTTTTGTTATACAACGCATTTGTGTCACTCTCTAAACCATGTGTCAGTAGGTTTTGTTATACAAAGCATTTGTGTCACTCTCTAAACCATGTGTCAGTAGGTTTTGTTATACAACGTATTTGTGTCACTCTCTAAACCATGTGTCAGTAGGTTTTGTTATACAAAGCATTTGTGTCACTCTCTAAACCATGTGTCAGTAGGTTTTGTTATACAACGCATTTGTGTCACTCTCTAAACCATGTGTCAGTAGGTTTTGTTATACAACGCATTTGTGTCACTCTCTAAACCATGTGTCAGTAGGTTTTGTTATACAACGAACTTGTGTCACTCTCTAAACCATGTGTCAGTAGGTTTTGTTATACAAAGCATTTGTGTCACTCTCTAAACCATGTGTCAGTAGGTTTTGTTATACAACGAATTTGTGTCACTCTCTAAACCATGTGTCAGTAGGTTTTGTTATACAAAGCATTTGTGTCACTCTCTAAACCATGTGTCAGTAGGTTTTGTTATACAAAGCATTTGTGTGACTCTCTAAACCATGTGTCAGTAGGTTTTGTTATACAAAGCATTTGTTTCACTCTCTAAACCATGTGTCAGTAGGTTTTGTTATACAAAGCATTTGTGTCACTCTCTAAATTATGTGTCAGTAGGTTTTGTTATACAAAGCATTTGTGTCACTCTCTAAACCATGTGTCAGTAGGTTTTGTTATACAAAGCATTTGTTTCACTCTCTAAACCATGTGTCAGTAGGTTTTGTTATACAAAGCATTTGTGTCACTCTCTAAATTATGTGTCAGTAGGTTTTGTTATACAAAGCATTTGTGTCACTCTCTAAACCATGTGTCAGTAGGTTTTGTTATACAAAGCATTTGTGTGACCTCTCTCTAAATTATGTGTCAGTATGTTTTGTTATACAAAGCATTTGTGTCACTCTCTAAACCATGTGTCAGTAGGTTTTGTTATACAAAGCATTTGTGTCACCCTCTAAACCATGTGTCAGTAGGTTTTGTTATACAAAGCATTTGTGTCACTCTCTAAACCATGTGTCAGTAGGTTTTGTTATACAACGCATTTGTGTCACTCTATAAACCATATGTCAGTAGGTTTTGTTATACAAAGCATTTGTGTCACTCTCTAAACCATGTGTCAGTAGGTTTTGTTATACAAAGCATTGGTGTCATCACTCTCTAAACCATGTGTCTGTAGGTTTTGTTATACAAAGCATTTGTGTCACTCTCTAAACCATGTGTCAGTAGGTTTTGTTATACAACGCATTTGTGTCACTCTCTAAACCATGTGTCAGTAGGTTTTGTTATACAAAGCATTTGTGTCACTCTCTAAACCATGTGTCAGTAGGTTTTGTTATACAAAGCATTTGTGTCATCACTCTCTAAACCATGTGTCTGTAGGTTTTGTTATACAAAGCATTTGTGTCACTCTCTAAACCATGTGTCAGTAGGTTTTGTTATACAAAGCATTGGTGTCATCACTCTCTAAACCATGTGTCTGTAGGTTTTGTTATACAAAGCATTTGTGTCACTCTCTAAACCATGTGTCAGTAGGTTTTGTTATACAAAGCATTTGTGTCACTCTCTAAATCATGTGTCAGTAGGTTTTGTTATACAACGCATTTGTGTGACCTCTCTCTAAACCATGTGTCTGTGGGTTTTGTTATACAAAGCATTTGTGTCACTCTCTAAACCATGTGTCAGTAGGTTTTGTTATACAAAGCATTTGTGTCACTCTCTAAACCATGTGTCAGTAGGTTTTGTTATACAAAGCATTTGTGTCACTCTCTAAATCATGTGTCTGTAGGTTTTGTTATACAAAGCATTTGTGTCACTCTCTAAACCATGTGTGAGTAGGTTTTGTTATACAAAGCATTTGTGTCACTCTCTAAACCATGTGTCAGTAGGTTTTGTTATACAAAGCATTTGTGTCACTCTCTAAACCATGTGTCAGTAGGTTTTGTTATACAAAGCATTGGTGTCACTCTCTAAACCATGTGTCAGTAGGTTTTGTTATACAAAGCATTTGTGTCACTCTCTAAACCATGTGTCAGTAGGTTTTGTTATACAAAGCATTTGTGTCACTCTCTAAACCATGTGTCAGTAGGTTTTGTTATACAAAGCATTGGTGTCACTCTCTAAACCATGTGTCAGTAGGTTTTGTTATACAAAGCATTTGTGTCACTCTCTAAACTATGTGTCAGTAGGTTTTGTTATACAAAGCATTTGTGTCACTCTCTAAACCATGTGTCAGTAGGTTTTGTTATACAAAGCATTTGTGTCACTCTCTAAACCATGTGTCAGTAGGTTTTGTTATACAAAGCATTTGTGTCACTCTCTAAACCATGTGTCAGTAGGTTTTGTTATACAAAGCATTTGTGTCACTCTCTAAACCATGTGTCAGTAGGTTTTGTTATACAAAGCATTTGTGTCACTCTCTAAACCATGTGTCAGTAGGTTTTGTTATACAAAGCATTGGTGTCACTCTCTAAACCATGTGTCAGTAGGTTTTGTTATACAAAGCATTTGTGTCACTCTCTAAACCATGTGTGAGTAGGTTTTGTTATACAAAGCATTGGTGTCACCACTCTCTAAACCATGTGTCAGTAGGTTTTGTTATACAAAGCATTTGTGTCACTCTCTAAACCATGTGTCTGTAGGTTTTGTTATACAAAGCATTTGTGTCACTCTCTAAACCATGTGTCAGTAGGTTTTGTTATACAAAGCATTTGTTTCACTCTCTAAACCATGTGTCAGTAGGTTTTGTTATACAAAGCATTTGTGTCACTCTCTAAATTATGTGTCAGTAGGTTTTGTTATACAAAGCATTTGTGTCACTCTCTAAACCATGTGTCAGTAGGTTTTGTTATACAAAGCATTTGTTTCACTCTCTAAACCATGTGTCAGTAGGTTTTGTTATACAAAGCATTTGTGTCACTCTCTAAATTATGTGTCAGTAGGTTTTGTTATACAAAGCATTTGTGTCACTCTCTAAACCATGTGTCAGTAGGTTTTGTTATACAAAGCATTTGTGTGACCTCTCTCTAAATTATGTGTCAGTATGTTTTGTTATACAAAGCATTTGTGTCACTCTCTAAACCATGTGTCAGTAGGTTTTGTTATACAAAGCATTTGTGTCACCCTCTAAACCATGTGTCAGTAGGTTTTGTTATACAAAGCATTTGTGTCACTCTCTAAACCATGTGTCAGTAGGTTTTGTTATACAACGCATTTGTGTCACTCTATAAACCATATGTCAGTAGGTTTTGTTATACAAAGCATTTGTGTCACTCTCTAAACCATGTGTCAGTAGGTTTTGTTATACAAAGCATTGGTGTCATCACTCTCTAAACCATGTGTCTGTAGGTTTTGTTATACAAAGCATTTGTGTCACTCTCTAAACCATGTGTCAGTAGGTTTTGTTATACAACGCATTTGTGTCACTCTCTAAACCATGTGTCAGTAGGTTTTGTTATACAAAGCATTTGTGTCACTCTCTAAACCATGTGTCAGTAGGTTTTGTTATACAAAGCATTTGTGTCATCACTCTCTAAACCATGTGTCTGTAGGTTTTGTTATACAAAGCATTTGTGTCACTCTCTAAACCATGTGTCAGTAGGTTTTGTTATACAAAGCATTGGTGTCATCACTCTCTAAACCATGTGTCTGTAGGTTTTGTTATACAAAGCATTTGTGTCACTCTCTAAACCATGTGTCAGTAGGTTTTGTTATACAAAGCATTTGTGTCACTCTCTAAATCATGTGTCAGTAGGTTTTGTTATACAACGCATTTGTGTGACCTCTCTCTAAACCATGTGTCTGTGGGTTTTGTTATACAAAGCATTTGTGTCACTCTCTAAACCATGTGTCAGTAGGTTTTGTTATACAAAGCATTTGTGTCACTCTCTAAACCATGTGTCAGTAGGTTTTGTTATACAAAGCATTTGTGTCACTCTCTAAATCATGTGTCTGTAGGTTTTGTTATACAAAGCATTTGTGTCACTCTCTAAACCATGTGTGAGTAGGTTTTGTTATACAAAGCATTTGTGTCACTCTCTAAACCATGTGTCAGTAGGTTTTGTTATACAAAGCATTTGTGTCACTCTCTAAACCATGTGTCAGTAGGTTTTGTTATACAAAGCATTGGTGTCACTCTCTAAACCATGTGTCAGTAGGTTTTGTTATACAAAGCATTTGTGTCACTCTCTAAACCATGTGTCAGTAGGTTTTGTTATACAAAGCATTTGTGTCACTCTCTAAACCATGTGTCAGTAGGTTTTGTTATACAAAGCATTGGTGTCACTCTCTAAACCATGTGTCAGTAGGTTTTGTTATACAAAGCATTGGTGTCACTCTCTAAACCATGTGTCAGTAGGTTTTGTTATACAAAGCATTTGTGTCACTCTCTAAACTATGTGTCAGTAGGTTTTGTTATACAAAGCATTTGTGTCACTCTCTAAACCATGTGTCAGTAGGTTTTGTTATACAAAGCATTTGTGTCACTCTCTAAACCATGTGTCAGTAGGTTTTGTTATACAAAGCATTTGTGTCACTCTCTAAACCATGTGTCAGTAGGTTTTGTTATACAAAGCATTTGTGTCACTCTCTAAACCATGTGTCAGTAGGTTTTGTTATACAAAGCATTTGTGTCACTCTCTAAACCATGTGTCAGTAGGTTTTGTTATACAAAGCATTGGTGTCACTCTCTAAACCATGTGTCAGTAGGTTTTGTTATACAAAGCATTTGTGTCACTCTCTAAACCATGTGTGAGTAGGTTTTGTTATACAAAGCATTGGTGTCACCACTCTCTAAACCATGTGTCAGTAGGTTTTGTTATACAAAGCATTTGTGTCACTCTCTAAACCATGTGTCTGTAGGTTTTGTTATACAAAGCATTTGTGTCACTCTCTAAACCATGTGTCTGTAGGTTTTGTTATACAAAGCATTTGTGTCACTCTCTAAACCATGTGTCAGTAGGTTTTGTTATACAACGCATTTGTGTGACCTCTCTCTAAATTATGTGTCAGTAGGTTTTGTTATACAAAGCATTTGTGTCACTCTCTAAAACATGTGTCTGTAGGTTTTGTTATACAAAGCATTTGTGTCACTCTCTAAACCATGTGTCTGTAGGTTTTGTTATACAAAGCATTTGTGTCACTATCTAAACCATGTGTCAGTGGTTTTGTTATACAAAGCATTTGTGTCACTCTCTAAACCATGTGTCAGTAGGTTTTGTTATACAAAGCATTTGTGTCACTCTCTAAACCATGTGTCAGTAGGTTTTGTTATACAAAGCATTTGTGTCACTCTCTAAACCATGTGTCAGTAGGTTTTGTTATACAAAGCATTGGTGTCACTCTCTAAACCATGTGTCAGTAGGTTTTGTTATACAAAGCATTTGTGTCACTCTCTAAACCATGTGTGAGTAGGTTTTGTTATACAAAGCATTGGTGTCACCACTCTCTAAACCATGTGTCAGTAGGTTTTGTTATACAAAGCATTTGTGTCACTCTCTAAACCATGTGTCTGTAGGTTTTGTTATACAAAGCATTTGTGTCACTCTCTAAACCATGTGTCTGTAGGTTTTGTTATACAAAGCATTTGTGTCACTCTCTAAACCATGTGTCAGTAGGTTTTGTTATACAACGCATTTGTGTGACCTCTCTCTAAATTATGTGTCAGTAGGTTTTGTTATACAAAGCATTTGTGTCACTCTCTAAACCATGTGTCTGTAGGTTTTGTTATACAAAGCATTTGTGTCACTCTCTAAACCATGTGTCTGTAGGTTTTGTTATACAAAGCATTTGTGTCACTCTCTAAACCATGTGTCTGTAGGTTTTGTTATACAAAGCATTTGTGTCACTCTCTAAACCATGTGTCAGTAGGTTTTGTTATACAAAGCATTTGTGTCACTCTCTAAACCATGTGTCAGTAGGTTTTGTTATACAAAGCATTTGTGTCACTCTCTAAACCATGTGTCTGTAGGTTTTGTTATACAAAGCATTTGTGTCACTCTCTAAACCATGTGTCAGTAGGTTTTGTTATACAAAGCATTTGTGTCACTCTCTAAACCATGTGTCAGTAGGTTTTGTTATACAACGCATTTGTGTGACCTCTCTCTAAATTATGTGTCAGTAGGTTTTGTTATACAAAGCATTTGTGTCACTCTCTAAACCATGTGTCTGTAGGTTTTGTTATACAAAGCATTTGTGTCACTCTCTAAACCATGTGTCAGTAGGTTTTGTTATACAACGCATTTGTGTGACCTCTCTCTAAATTATGTGTCAGTAGGTTTTGTTATACAAAGCATTTGTGTCACTCTCTAAACCATGTGTCTGTAAGTTTTGTTATACAAAGCATTTGTGTCACTCTCTAAACCATGTGTCAGTAGGTTTTGTTATACAAAGCATTTGTGTCACTCTCTAAACCATGTGTCAGTAGGTTTTGTTATACAACGCATTTGTGTGACCTCTCTCTAAATTATGTGTCAGTAGGTTTTGTTATACAAAGCATTTGTGTCACTCTCTAAACCATGTGTCAGTAGGTTTTGTTATACAAAGCATTGGTGTCACTCTCTAAACCATGTGTCTGTAGGTTTTGTTATACAAAGCATTGGTGTCATCACTCTCTAAACCATGTGTCAGTAGGTTTTGTTATACAAAGCATTGGTGTCATCACTCTCTAAACCATGTGTCAGTAGGTTTTGTTATACAAAGCATTTGTGTCACTCTCTAAACCATGTGTCTGTAGGTTTTGTTATACAAAGCATTGGTGTCATCACTCTCTAAACCATGTGTCAGTAGGTTTTGTTATACAAAGCATTGGTGTCATCACTCTCTAAACCATGTGTCTGTAGGTTTTGTTATACAAAGCATTTTTGTCACTCTCTAAACCATGTGTCTGTAGGTTTTGTTATACAAAGCATTTGTGTCACTCTCTAAACCATGTGTCTGTAGGTTTTGTTATACAAAGCATTTGTGTCACTCTCTAAACCATGTGTCAGTAGGTTTTGTTATACAACGCATTTGTGTCACTCTCTAAACCATGTGTCAGTAGGTTTTGTTATACAACGCATTTGTGTCACTCTCTAAACCATGTGTCAGTAGGTTTTGTTATACAACGCATTTGTGTCACTCTCTAAACCATGTGTCAGTAGGTTTTGTTATACAAAGCATTGGTGTCACCACTCTCTAAACCATGTGTCTGTAGGTTTTGTTATACAAAGCATTTGTGTCACTCTCTAAACCATGTGTCAGTAGGTTTTGTTATACAACGCATTTGTTTCACTCTCTAAACCATGTGTCAGTAGGTTTTGTTATACAAAGCATTGGTGTCACCAATCTCTAAACCATGTGTCTGTAGGTTTTGTTATACAAAGCATTTGTGTCACTCTCTAAACCATGTGTCTGTAGGTTTTGTTATACAACGCATTTGTGTCACTCTCTAAATCATGTGTCAGTAGGTTTTGTTATACAAAGCATTTGTGTCACTCTCTAAACCATGTGTCTGTAGGTTTTGTTATACAAAGCATTTGTGTCACTCTCTAAACCATGTGTCTGTAGGTTTTGTTATACAACGCATTTGTGTCACTCTCTAAATCATGTGTCAGTAGGTTTTGTTATACAAAGCATTGGTGTCATCACTCTCTAAACCATGTGTCTGTAGGTTTTGTTATACAACGCATTTGTGTCACTCTCTAAACCATGTGTCAGTAGGTTTTGTTATACAAAGCATTTGTGTCACTCTCTAAACCATGTGTCTGTAGGTTTTGTTATACAAAGCATTTGTGTCACTCTCTAAACCATGTGTCTGTAGGTTTTGTTATACAAAGCATTTGTGTCACTCTCTAAACCATGTGTCTGTAGGTTTTGTTATACAACGCATTTGTGTCACTCTCTAAACCATGTGTCAGTAGGTTTTGTTATACAAAGCATTTGTGTCACTCTCTAAACCATGTGTCTGTAGGTTTTGTTATACAAAGCATTTGTGTCACTCTCTAAACCATGTGTCAGTAGGTTTTGTTATACAAAGCATTTGTGTCACTCTCTAAACCATGTGTCTGTAGGTTTTGTTATACAAAGCATTTGTGTCACTCTCTAAACCATGTGTCTGTAGGTTTTGTTATACAACGCATTTGTGTCACTCTCTAAACCATGTGTCAGTAGGTTTTGTTATACAAAGCATTTGTGTCACTCTCTAAACCATGTGTCTGTAGGTTTTGTTATACAAAGCATTTGTGTCACTCTCTAAACCATGTGTCTGTAGGTTTTGTTATACAAAGCATTTGTGTCACTCTCTAAACCATGTGTCAGTAGGTTTTGTTATACAAAGCATTTGTGTCACTCTCTAAACCATGTGTTTGTAGGTTTTGTTATACAAAGCATTTGTGTCACTCTCTAAACCATGTGTCTGTAGGTTTTGTTATACAAAGCATTGGTGTCACCACTCTCTAAACCATGTGTCTGTAGGTTTTGTTATACAAAGCATTTGTGTCACTCTCTAAACCATGTGTCAGTAGGTTTTGTTATACAAAGCATTTGTGTCACTCTCTAAACCATGTGTCTGTAGGTTTTGTTATACAAAGCATTTGTGTCACTCTCTAAACCATGTGTCTGTAGGTTTTGTTATACAAAGCATTTGTGTCACTCTCTAAACCATGTGTCTGTAGGTTTTGTTATACAACGCATTTGTGTCACTCTCTAAACCATGTGTCAGTAGGTTTTGTTATACAAAGCATTGGTGTCATCACTCTCTAAACCATGTGTCTGTAGGTTTTGTTATACAAAGCATTTGTGTCACTCTCTAAACCATGTGTCTGTAGGTTTTGTTATACAACGCATTTGTGTCACTCTCTAAACCATGTGTCAGTAGGTTTTGTTATACAAAGCATTGGTGTCATCACTCTCTAAACCATGTGTCAGTAGGTTTTGTTATACAAAGCATTGGTGTCACTCTCTAAACCATGTGTCAGTAGGTTTTGGTATACAAAGCATTTGTGTCACTCTCTAAACCATGTGTCTGTAGGTTTTGTTATACAAAGCATTTGTGTCACTCTCTAAACCATGTGTCTGTAGGTTTTGTTATACAAAGCATTTGTGTCACTCTCTAAACCATGTGTCTGTAGGTTTTGTTATACAACGCATTTGTGTCACTCTCTAAACCATGTGTCAGTAGGTTTTGTTATACAAAGCATTGGTGTCACCACTCTCTAAACCATGTGTCTGTAGGTTTTGGTATACAAAGCATTTGTGTCACTCTCTAAACCATGTGTCTGTAGGTTTTGTTATACAAAGCATTTGTGTCACTCTCTAAACCATGTGTCTGTAGGTTTTGTTATACAACGCATTTGTGTCACTCTCTAAACCATGTGTCAGTAGGTTTTGTTATACAAAGCATTTGTGTCACTCTCTAAACCATGTGTCTGTAGGTTTTGTTATACAAAGCATTTGTGTCACTCTCTAAACCATGTGTCTGTAGGTTTTGTTATACAAAGCATTTGTGTCACTCTCTAAACCATGTGTCTGTAGGTTTTGTTATACAACGCATTTGTGTCACTCTCTAAACCATGTGTCAGTAGGTTTTGTTATACAAAGCATTGGTGTCACCACTCTCTAAACCCTGTGTCTGTAGGTTTTGTTATACAAAGCATTTGTGTCACTCTCTAAACCATGTGTCAGTAGGTTTTGTTATACAAAGCATTTGTGTCACTCTCTAAACCATGTGTCTGTAGGTTTTGTTATACAAAGCATTTGTGTCACTCTCTAAACCATGTGTCTGTAGGTTTTGTTATACAAAGCATTTGTGTCACTCTCTAAACCATGTGTCTGTAGGTTTTGTTATACAACGCATTTGTGTCACTCTCTAAACCATGTGTCAGTAGGTTTTGTTATACAAAGCATTTGTGTCACTCTCTAAACCATGTGTCTGTAGGTTTTGTTATACAAAGCATTTGTGTCACTCTCTAAACCATGTGTCAGTAGGTTTTGTTATACAAAGCATTTGTGTCACTCTCTAAACCATGTGTCAGTAGGTTTTGTTATACAAAGCATTTGTGTCACTCTCTAAACCATGTGTCTGTAGGTTTTGTTATACAAAGCATTTGTGTCACTCTCTAAACCATGTGTCTGTAGGTTTTGTTATACAAAGCATTTGTGTCACTCTCTAAACCATGTGTCTGTAGGTTTTGTTATACAACGCATTTGTGTCACTCTCTAAACCATGTGTCAGTAGGTTTTGTTATACAAAGCATTTGTGTCACTCTCTAAACCATGTGTCAGTAGGTTTTGTTATACAAAGCATTGGTGTCATCACTCTCTAAACCATGTGTCTGTAGGTTTTGTTATACAAAGCATTTGTGTCACTCTCTAAACCATGTGTCTGTAGGTTTTGTTATACAACGCATTTGTGTCACTCTCTAAACCATGTGTCAGTAGGTTTTGTTATACAAAGCATTGGTGTCATCACTCTCTAAACCATGTGTCTGTAGGTTTTGTTATACAAAGCATTTGTGTCACTCTCTAAACCATGTGTCTGTAGGTTTTGTTATACAACGCATTTGTGTCACTCTCTAAACCATGTGTCAGTAGGTTTTGTTATACAAAGCATTGGTGTCATCACTCTCTAAACCATGTGTCAGTAGGTTTTGTTATACAAAGCATTGGTGTCACTCTCTAAACCATGTGTCAGTAGGTTTTGTTATACAAAGCATTTGTGTCACTCTCTAAACCATGTGTCAGTAGGTTTTGTTATACAAAGCATTTGTGTCACTCTCTAAACCATGTGTCTGTAGGTTTTGTTATACAAAGCATTTGTGTCACTCTCTA
This sequence comes from Nemertoderma westbladi, assembly GCA_032718475.1. Taxonomy (NCBI): domain Eukaryota; kingdom Metazoa; phylum Xenacoelomorpha; order Nemertodermatida; family Nemertodermatidae; genus Nemertoderma; species Nemertoderma westbladi. The sequence continues at coordinate 21,555 of JAUCBJ010008575.1, read as the reverse complement.
AACCATGTGTCAGTAGGTTTTGTTATACAAAGCATTTGTGTCACTCTCTAAACCATGTGTCAGTAGGTTTTGTTATACAAAGCATTTGTGTCACTCTCTAAACCATGTGTCAGTAGGTTTTGTTATACAAAGCATTGGTGTCATCACTCTCTAAACCATGTGTCAGTAGGTTTTGTTATACAAAGCATTGGTGTCACCACTCTCTAAACCATGTGTCAGTAGGTTTTGTTATACAAAGCATTTGTGTCACTCTCTAAATCATGTGTCAGTAGGTTTTGTTATACAAAGCATTTGTGTCACTCTCTAAACCATGTGTCAGTAGGTTTTGTTATACAAAGCATTGGTGTCACCACTCTCTAAACCATGTGTCAGTAGGGTTTGTTATACAAAGCATTGGTGTCATCACTCTCTAAACCATGTGTCTGTAGGTTTTGTTATACAAAGCATTTGTGTCACTCTCTAAACCATGTGTCTGTAGGTTTTGTTATTCAAAGCATTTGTGTCACTCTCTAAACCATGTGTCTGTAGGTTTTGTTATACAAAGCATTTGTGTCACTCTCTAAACCATGTGTCTGTAGGTTTTGTTATACAACGCATTTGTGTCACTCTCTAAACCATGTGTCAGTAGGTTTTGTTATACAAAGCATTTGTGTCACTCTCTAAACCATGTGTCAGTAGGTTTTGTTATACAAAGCATTGGAGTCATCACTCTCTAAACCATGTGTCTGTAGGTTTTGTTATACAAAGCATTGGTGTCACCACTCTCTAAACCATGTGTCAGTAGGTTTTGTTATACAAAGCATTTGTGTCACTCTCTAAACCATGTGTCAGTAGGTTTTGTTATACAAAGCATTGGTGTCACCACTCTCTAAACCATGTGTCAGTAGGTTTTGTTATACAAAGCATTTGTGTCACTCTCTAAACCATGTGTCAGTAGGTTTTGTTATACAAAGCATTGGTGTCATCACTCTCTAAACCATGTGTCAGTAGGTTTTGTTATACAAAGCATTTGTGTCACTCTCTAAACCATGTGTCAGTAGGTTTTGTTATACAAAGCATTGGTGTCACTCTCTAAACCATGTGTCAGTAGGTTTTGTTATACAAAGCATTGGTGTCATCACTCTCTAAACCATGTGTCTGTAGGTTTTGCTATACAAAGCATTTGTGTCACTCTCTAAACCATGTGTCAGTAGGTTTTGTTATACAACGCATTTGTGTGACCTTTCCCTAATTTATGTGTCAGTAGGTTTTGTTATACAACGCATTTGTGTCACTCTCTAAACCATGTGTCAGTAGGTTTTGTTATACAACGCATTTGTGTCACTCTCTAAACCATGTGTCAGTAGGGTTTGTTATACAAAGCATTTGTGTCACTCTCTAAACCATGTGTCAGTAGGTTTTGTTATACAAAGCATTGGTGTCACCACTCTCTAAACCATGTGTCAGTAGGTTTTGTTATACAAAGCATTGGTGTCATCACTCTCTAAACCATGTGTCAGTAGGTTTTGTTATACAAAGCATTTGTGTGACTCTCTAAACCATGTGTCAGTAGGTTTTGTTATACAAAGCATTTGTTTCACTCTCTAAACCATGTGTCAGTAGGTTTTGTTATACAAAGCATTGGTGTCACCACTCTCTAAACCATGTGTCAGTAGGTTTTGTTATACAAAGCATTTGTTTCACTCTCTAAACCATGTGTCAGTAGGTTTTGTTATACAAAGCATTGGTGTCACCACTCTCTAAACCATGTGTCAGTAGGTTTTGTTATACAAAGCATTGGTGTCATCACTCTCTAAACCATGTGTCAGTAGGTTTTGTTATACAAAGCATTTGTGTCACTCTCTAAACCATGTGTCGGTAGGTTTTGTTATACAAAGCATTTGTGTCACTCTCTAAACCATGTGTCAGTAGGTTTTGTTATACAAAGCATTTGTGTCACTCTCTAAACCATGTGTCTGTAGGTTTTGTTATACAAAGCATTTGTGTCACTCTCTAAACCATGTGTCTGTAGGTTTTGTTATACAAAGCATTTGTGTCACTCTCTAAACCATGTGTCTGTAGGTTTTGTTATACAACGCATTTGTGTCACTCTCTAAACCATGTGTCAGTAGGTTTTGTTATACAAAGCATTTGTGTCACTCTCTAAACCATGTGTCAGTAGGTTTTGTTATACAAAGCATTGGTGTCATCACTCTCTAAACCATGTGTCTGTAGGTTTTGTTATACAAAGCATTTGTGTCACTCTCTAAACCATGTGTCTGTAGGTTTTGTTATACAACGCATTTGTGTCACTCTCTAAACCATGTGTCAGTAGGTTTTGTTATACAAAGCATTGGTGTCATCACTCTCTAAACCATGTGTCTGTAGGTTTTGTTATACAAAGCATTTGTGTCACTCTCTAAACCATGTGTCTGTAGGTTTTGTTATACAACGCATTTGTGTCACTCTCTAAACCATGTGTCAGTAGGTTTTGTTATACAAAGCATTGGTGTCATCACTCTCTAAACCATGTGTCAGTAGGTTTTGTTATACAAAGCATTGGTGTCACTCTCTAAACCATGTGTCAGTAGGTTTTGTTATACAAAGCATTTGTGTCACTCTCTAAACCATGTGTCAGTAGGTTTTGTTATACAAAGCATTTGTGTCACTCTCTAAACCATGTGTCTGTAGGTTTTGTTATACAAAGCATTTGTGTCACTCTCTAAACCATGTGTCAGTAGGTTTTGTTATACAAAGCATTTGTGTCACTCTCTAAACCATGTGTCAGTAGGTTTTGTTATACAAAGCATTTGTGTCACTCTCTAAACCATGTGTCAGTAGGTTTTGTTATACAAAGCATTGGTGTCATCACTCTCTAAACCATGTGTCAGTAGGTTTTGTTATACAAAGCATTGGTGTCACCACTCTCTAAACCATGTGTCAGTAGGTTTTGTTATACAAAGCATTTGTGTCACTCTCTAAATCATGTGTCAGTAGGTTTTGTTATACAAAGCATTTGTGTCACTCTCTAAACCATGTGTCAGTAGGTTTTGTTATACAAAGCATTGGTGTCACCACTCTCTAAACCATGTGTCAGTAGGGTTTGTTATACAAAGCATTGGTGTCATCACTCTCTAAACCATGTGTCTGTAGGTTTTGTTATACAAAGCATTTGTGTCACTCTCTAAACCATGTGTCTGTAGGTTTTGTTATTCAAAGCATTTGTGTCACTCTCTAAACCATGTGTCTGTAGGTTTTGTTATACAAAGCATTTGTGTCACTCTCTAAACCATGTGTCTGTAGGTTTTGTTATACAACGCATTTGTGTCACTCTCTAAACCATGTGTCAGTAGGTTTTGTTATACAAAGCATTTGTGTCACTCTCTAAACCATGTGTCAGTAGGTTTTGTTATACAAAGCATTGGAGTCATCACTCTCTAAACCATGTGTCTGTAGGTTTTGTTATACAAAGCATTGGTGTCACCACTCTCTAAACCATGTGTCAGTAGGTTTTGTTATACAAAGCATTTGTGTCACTCTCTAAACCATGTGTCAGTAGGTTTTGTTATACAAAGCATTGGTGTCACCACTCTCTAAACCATGTGTCAGTAGGTTTTGTTATACAAAGCATTTGTGTCACTCTCTAAACCATGTGTCAGTAGGTTTTGTTATACAAAGCATTGGTGTCATCACTCTCTAAACCATGTGTCAGTAGGTTTTGTTATACAAAGCATTTGTGTCACTCTCTAAACCATGTGTCAGTAGGTTTTGTTATACAAAGCATTGGTGTCACTCTCTAAACCATGTGTCAGTAGGTTTTGTTATACAAAGCATTGGTGTCATCACTCTCTAAACCATGTGTCTGTAGGTTTTGCTATACAAAGCATTTGTGTCACTCTCTAAACCATGTGTCAGTAGGTTTTGTTATACAACGCATTTGTGTGACCTTTCCCTAATTTATGTGTCAGTAGGTTTTGTTATACAACGCATTTGTGTCACTCTCTAAACCATGTGTCAGTAGGTTTTGTTATACAACGCATTTGTGTCACTCTCTAAACCATGTGTCAGTAGGGTTTGTTATACAAAGCATTTGTGTCACTCTCTAAACCATGTGTCAGTAGGTTTTGTTATACAAAGCATTGGTGTCACCACTCTCTAAACCATGTGTCAGTAGGTTTTGTTATACAAAGCATTGGTGTCATCACTCTCTAAACCATGTGTCAGTAGGTTTTGTTATACAAAGCATTTGTGTGACTCTCTAAACCATGTGTCAGTAGGTTTTGTTATACAAAGCATTTGTTTCACTCTCTAAACCATGTGTCAGTAGGTTTTGTTATACAAAGCATTGGTGTCACCACTCTCTAAACCATGTGTCAGTAGGTTTTGTTATACAAAGCATTTGTTTCACTCTCTAAACCATGTGTCAGTAGGTTTTGTTATACAAAGCATTGGTGTCACCACTCTCTAAACCATGTGTCAGTAGGTTTTGTTATACAAAGCATTGGTGTCATCACTCTCTAAACCATGTGTCAGTAGGTTTTGTTATACAAAGCATTTGTGTCACTCTCTAAACCATGTGTCGGTAGGTTTTGTTATACAAAGCATTTGTGTCACTCTCTAAACCATGTGTCAGTAGGTTTTGTTATACAAAGCATTTGTGTCACTCTCTAAACCATGTGTCGGTAGGTTTTGTTATACAAAGCATTTGTGTCACTCTCTAAACCATGTGTCAGTAGGTTTTGTTATACAAAGCATTGGTGTCATCACTCTCTAAACCATGTGTCAGTAGGTTTTGTTATACAAAGCATTGGTGTCACACTCTCTAAACCATGTGTCAGTAGGTTTTGTTATACAAAGCATTGGTGTCACTCTCTAAACCATGTGTCAGTAGGTTTTGTTATACAAAGCATTGGTGTCATCACTCTCTAAACCATGTGTCAGTAGGTTTTGTTATACAAAGCATTTGTGTCACTCTCTAAACCATGTGTCAGTAGGTTTTGTTATACAAAGCATTTGTGTCACTCTCTAAACCATGTGTCAGTAGGTTTTGTTATACAAAGCATTTGTGTCACTCTCTAAACCATGTGTCAGTAGGTTTTGTTATACAAAGCATTGGTGTCACTCTCTAAACCATGTGTCAGTAGGTTTTGTTATACAAAGCATTGGTGTCACACTCTCTAAACCATGTGTCAGTAGGTTTTGTTATACAAAGCATTGGTGTCACTCTCTAAACCATGTGTCAGTAGGTTTTGTTATACAAAGCATTGGTGTCACTCTCTAAACCATGTGTCAGTAGGTTTTGTTATACAAAGCATTGGTGTCACCTCTCTAAACCATGTGTCAGTAGGTTTTGTTATACAAAGCATTTGTGTCACTCTCTAAACCATGTGTCAGTAGGTTTTGTTATACAAAGCATTGGTGTCATCACTCTCTAAACCATGTGTCAGTAGGTTTTGTTATACAAAGCATTGGTGTCACCACTCTCTAAACCATGTGTCAGTAGGTTTTGTTATACAAAGCATTTGTGTCACTCTCTAAACCATGTGTCAGTAGGTTTTGTTATACAAAGCATTGGTGTCATCACTCTCTAAACCATGTGTCAGTAGGTTTTGTTATACAAAGCATTTGTGTCACTCTCTAAACCATGTGTCAGTAGGTTTTGTTATACAAAGCATTTGTGTCACTCTCTAAACCATGTGTCAGTAGGTTTTGTTATACAAAGCATTGGTGTCATCACTCTCTAAACCATGTGTCAGTAGGTTTTGTTATACAAAGCATTGGTGTCACCACTCTCTAAACCATGTGTCAGTAGGTTTTGTTATACAAAGCATTGGTGTCATCACTCTCTAAACCATGTGTCTGTAGGTTTTGTTATACAAAGCATTTGTGTCACTCTCTAAACCATGTGTCAGTAGGTTTTGTTATACAAAGCATTTGTGTCACTCTCTAAACCATGTGTCAGTAGGTTTTGTTATACAAAGCATTTGTGTCACTCTCTAAACCATGTGTCAGTAGGTTTTGTTATACAAAGCATTGGTGTCACCACTCTCTAAACCATGTGTCTGTAGGTTTTGTTAGACAAAGCATTTGTGTCACTCTCTAAACCATGTGTCAGTAGGTTTTGTTATACAAAGCATTTGTGTCACTCTCTAAACCATGTGTCAGTAGGTTTTGTTATACAAAGCATTGGTGTCATCACTCTCTAAACCATGTGTCAGTAGGTTTTGTTATACAAAGCATTGGTGTCACCACTCTCTAAACCATGTGTCAGTAGGTTTTGTTATACAAAGCATTGGTGTCATCACTCTCTAAACCATGTGTCAGTAGGTTTTGTTATACAAAGCATTGGTGTCACCACTCTCTAAACCATGTGTCAGTAGGTTTTGTTATACAAAGCATTTGTGTCACTCTCTAAACCATGTGTCAGTAGGTTTTGTTATACAAAGCATTTGTGTCACTCTCTAAACCATGTGTCAGTAGGTTTTGTTATACAAAGCATTGGTGTCATCACTCTCTAAACCATGTGTCAGTAGGTTTTGTTATACAAAGCATTGGTGTCACCACTCTCTAAACCATGTGTCTGTAGGTTTTGTTATACAAAGCATTTGTGTCACTCTCTAAACCATGTGTCAGTAGGTTTTGTTATACAAAGCATTTGTGTCACTCTCTAAACCATGTGTCAGTAGGTTTTGTTATACAAAGCATTTGTGTCACTCTCTAAACCATGTGTCAGTAGGTTTTGTTATACAAAGCATTGGTGTCATCACTCTCTAAACCATGTGTCAGTAGGTTTTGTTATACAAAGCATTTGTGTCACTCTCTAAACCATGTGTCAGTAGGTTTTGTTATACAAAGCATTTGTGTCACTCTCTAAACCATGTGTCAGTAGGTTTTGTTATACAAAGCATTGGTGTCATCACTCTCTAAACCATGTGTCAGTAGGTTTTGTTATACAAAGCATTGGTGTCACCACTCTCTAAACCATGTGTCAGTAGGTTTTGTTATACAAAGCATTTGTGTCACTCTCTAAACCATGTGTCGGTAGGTTTTGTTATACAAAGCATTTGTGTCACTCTCTAAACCATGTGTCAGTAGGTTTTGTTATACAAAGCATTTGTGTCACTCTCTAAACCATGTGTCGGTAGGTTTTGTTATACAAAGCATTTGTGTCACTCTCTAAACCATGTGTCAGTAGGTTTTGTTATACAAAGCATTGGTGTCACCACTCTCTAAACCATGTGTCAGTAGGTTTTGTTATACAAAGCATTTGTGTCACTCTCTAAACCATGTGTCTGTAGGTTTTGTTATACAAAGCATTGGTGTCACCACTCTCTAAACCATGTGTCAGTAGGTTTTGTTATACAAAGCATTTGTGTCACTCTCTAAACCATGTGTCGGTAGGTTTTGTTATACAAAGCATTTGTGTCACTCTCTAAACCATGTGTCAGTAGGTTTTGTTATACAAAGCATTTGTGTCACTCTCTAAACCATGTGTCGGTAGGTTTTGTTATACAAAGCATTTGTGTCACTCTCTAAACCATGTGTCAGTAGGTTTTGTTATACAAAGCATTGGTGTCACCACTCTCTAAACCATGTGTCAGTAGGTTTTGTTATACAAAGCATTGGTGTCATCACTCTCTAAACCATGTGTCAGTAGGTTTTGTTATACAAAGCATTTGTGTCACTCTCTAAACCATGTGTCAGTAGGTTTTGTTATACAAAGCATTTGTGTCACTCTCTAAACCATGTGTCAGTAGGTTTTGTTATACAAAGCATTTGTGTCACTCTCTAAACCATGTGTCAGTAGGTTTTGTTATACAAAGCATTTGTGTCACTCTCTAAACCATGTGTCAGTAGGTTTTGTTATACAAAGCATTGGTGTCATCACTCTCTAAACCATGTGTCAGTAGGTTTTGTTATACAAAGCATTGGTGTCACCACTCTCTAAACCATGTGTCAGTAGGTTTTGTTATACAAAGCATTTGTGTCACTCTCTAAACCATGTGTCAGTAGGTTTTGTTATACAAAGCATTGGTGTCATCACTCTCTAAACCATGTGTCAGTAGGTTTTGTTATACAAAGCATTTGTGTCACTCTCTAAACCATGTGTCAGTAGGTTTTGTTATACAAAGCATTTGTGTCACTCTCTAAACCATGTGTCAGTAGGTTTTGTTATACAAAGCATTGGTGTCATCACTCTCTAAACCATGTGTCAGTAGGTTTTGTTATACAAAGCATTGGTGTCACCACTCTCTAAACCATGTGTCAGTAGGTTTTGTTATACAAAGCATTGGTGTCATCACTCTCTAAACCATGTGTCTGTAGGTTTTGTTATACAACGCATTTGTGTCACTCTCTAAACCATGTGTCAGTAGGTTTTGTTATACAAAGCATTTGTGTCACTCTCTAAACCATGTGTCAGTAGGTTTTGTTATACAAAGCATTTGTGTCACTCTCTAAACCATGTGTCAGTAGGTTTTGTTATACAAAGCATTGGTGTCACCACTCTCTAAACCATGTGTCTGTAGGTTTTGTTAGACAACGCATTTGTGTCACTCTCTAAACCATGTGTCAGTAGGTTTTGTTATACAAAGCATTTGTGTCACTCTCTAAACCATGTGTCAGTAGGTTTTGTTATACAAAGCATTGGTGTCATCACTCTCTAAACCATGTGTCAGTAGGTTTTGTTATACAAAGCATTGGTGTCACCACTCTCTAAACCATGTGTCAGTAGGTTTTGTTATACAAAGCATTGGTGTCATCACTCTCTAAACCATGTGTCAGTAGGTTTTGTTATACAAAGCATTGGTGTCACCACTCTCTAAACCATGTGTCTGTAGGTTTTGTTATACAAAGCATTTGTGTCACTCTCTAAACCATGTGTCGGTAGGTTTTGTTATACAAAGCATTTGTGTCACTCTCTAAACCATGTGTCAGTAGGTTTTGTTATACAAAGCATTGGTGTCATCACTCTCTAAACCATGTGTCAGTAGGTTTTGTTATACAAAGCATTGGTGTCACCACTCTCTAAACCATGTGTCTGTAGGTTTTGTTATACAAAGCATTTGTGTCACTCTCTAAACCATGTGTCAGTAGGTTTTGTTATACAAAGCATTTGTGTCACTCTCTAAACCATGTGTCAGTAGGTTTTGTTATACAAAGCATTTGTGTCACTCTCTAAACCATGTGTCAGTAGGTTTTGTTATACAAAGCATTGGTGTCATCACTCTCTAAACCATGTGTCTGTAGGTTTTGTTATACAAAGCATTTGTGTCACTCTCTAAACCATGTGTCAGTAGGTTTTGTTATACAAAGCATTTGTGTCACTCTCTAAACCATGTGTCAGTAGGTTTTGTTATACAAAGCATTGGTGTCATCACTCTCTAAACCATGTGTCAGTAGGTTTTGTTATACAAAGCATTGGTGTCACCACTCTCTAAACCATGTGTCTGTAGGTTTTGTTATACAAAGCATTTGTGTCACTCTCTAAACCATGTGTCGGTAGGTTTTGTTATACAAAGCATTTGTTTCACTCTCTAAACCATGTGTCAGTAGGTTTTGTTATACAAAGCATTTGTGTCACTCTCTAAACCATGTGTCGGTAGGTTTTGTTATACAAAGCATTTGTGTCACTCTCTAAACCATGTGTCAGTAGGTTTTGTTATACAAAGCATTGGTGTCACCACTCTCTAAACCATGTGTCAGTAGGTTTTGTTATACAAAGCATTTGTGTCACTCTCTAAACCATGTGTCTGTAGGTTTTGTTATACAAAGCATTGGTGTCACCACTCTCTAAACCATGTGTCAGTAGGTTTTGTTATACAAAGCATTTGTGTCACTCTCTAAACCATGTGTCGGTAGGTTTTGTTATACAAAGCATTTGTGTCACTCTCTAAACCATGTGTCAGTAGGTTTTGTTATACAAAGCATTTGTGTCACTCTCTAAACCATGTGTCGGTAGGTTTTGTTATACAAAGCATTTGTGTCACTCTCTAAACCATGTGTCAGTAGGTTTTGTTATACAAAGCATTGGTGTCACCACTCTCTAAACCATGTGTCAGTAGGTTTTGTTATACAAAGCATTTGTGTCACTCTCTAAACCATGTGTCGGTAGGTTTTGTTATACAAAGCATTTGTGTCACTCTCTAAACCATGTGTCAGTAGGTTTTGTTATACAAAGCATTTGTGTCACTCTCTAAACCATGTGTCGGTAGGTTTTGTTATACAAAGCATTTGTGTCACTCTCTAAACCATGTGTCAGTAGGTTTTGTTATACAAAGCATTGGTGTCACCACTCTCTAAACCATGTGTCAGTAGGTTTTGTTATACAAAGCATTTGTGTCACTCTCTAAACCATGTGTCAGTAGGTTTTGTTATACAAAGCATTGGTGTCACCACTCTCTAAACCATGTGTCAGTAGGTTTTGTTATACAAAGCATTTGTGTCACTCTCTAAACCATGTGTCAGTAGGTTTTGTTATACAAAGCATTGGTGTCACCACTCTCTAAACCATGTGTCAGTAGGTTTTGTTATACAAAGCATTTGTGTCACTCTCTAAACCATGTGTCGGTAGGTTTTGTTATACAAAGCATTTGTGTCACTCTCTAAACCATGTGTCAGTAGGTTTTGTTATACAAAGCATTGGTGTCACCACTCTCTAAACCATGTGTCAGTAGGTTTTGTTATACAAAGCATTTGTGTCACTCTCTAAACCATGTGTCGGTAGGTTTTGTTATACAAAGCATTTGTGTCACTCTCTAAACCATGTGTCAGTAGGTTTTGTTATACAAAGCATTTGTGTCACTCTCTAAACCATGTGTCAGTAGGTTTTGTTATACAAAGCATTTGTGTCACTCTCTAAACCATGTGTCAGTAGGTTTTGTTATACAAAGCATTTGTGTCACTCTCTAAACCATGTGTCAGTAGGTTTTGTTATACAAAGCATTGGTGTCACCACTCTCTAAACCATGTGTCAGTAGGTTTTGTTATACAAAGCATTTGTGTCACTCTCTAAACCATGTGTCGGTAGGTTTTGTTATACAAAGCATTTGTGTCACTCTCTAAACCATGTGTCAGTAGGTTTTGTTATACAAAGCATTGGTGTCACCACTCTCTAAACCATGTGTCAGTAGGTTTTGTTATACAAAGCATTTGTGTCACTCTCTAAACCATGTGTCGGTAGGTTTTGTTATACAAAGCATTTGTGTCACTCTCTAAACCATGTGTCAGTAGGTTTTGTTATACAAAGCATTGGTCTCACCACTCTCTAAACCATGTGTCAGTAGGTTTTGTTATACAAAGCATTTGTGTCACTCTCTAAACCATGTGTCGGTAGGTTTTGTTATACAAAGCATTTGTGTCACTCTCTAAACCATGTGTCAGTAGGTTTTGTTATACAAAGCATTTGTGTCACTCTCTAAACCATGTGTCAGTAGGTTTTGTTATACAACGCATTTGTGTGACCTCTCTCTAAACCATGTGTCAGTAGGTTTTGTTATACAAAGCATTGGTGTCACCACTCTCTAAACCATGTGTCAGTAGGTTTTGTTATACAAAGCATTGGTGTCATCACTCTCTAAACCATGTGTCTGTAGGTTTTGTTATACAAAGCATTTGTTTCACTCTCTAAACCATGTGTCAGTAGGTTTTGTTATACAACGCATTTGTGTGACCTCTCTCTAAACCATGTGTCAGTAGGTTTTGTTATACAAAGCATTGGTGTCACCACTCTCTAAACCATGTGTCAGTAGGTTTTGTTATACAAAGCATTGGTGTCATCACTCTCTAAACCATGTGTCAGTAGGTTTTGTTATACAAAGCATTTGTGTCACTCTCTAAACCATGTGTCAGTAGGTTTTGTTATACAACGCATTTGTGTGACCTCTCTCTAAACCATGTGTCAGTAGGTTTTGTTATACAAAGCATTGGTGTCACCACTCTCTAAACCATGTGTCAGTAGGTTTTGTTATACAAAGCATTTGTTTCACTCTCTAAACCATGTGTCTGTAGGTTTTGTTATACAAAGCATTGGTGTCACCACTCTCTAAACCATGTGTCAGTAGGTTTTGTTATACAAAGCATTTGTTTCACTCTCTAAACCATGTGTCTGTAGGTTTTGTTATACAAAGCATTGGTGTCATCACTCTCTAAACCATGTGTCAGTAGGTTTTGTTATACAAAGCATTTGTGTCACTCTCTAAACCATGTGTCTGTAGGTTTTGTTATACAAAGCATTTGTTTCACTCTCTAAACCATGTGTCAGTAGGTTTTGTTATACAAAGCATTTGTGTCACTCTCTAAACCATGTGTCTGTAGGTTTTGTTATACAAAGCATTTGTTTCACTCTCTAAACCATGTGTCAGTAGGTTTTGTTATACAAAGCATTTGTGTCACTCTCTAAACCATGTGTCAGTAGGTTTTGTTATACAAAGCATTGGTGTCACCACTCTCTAAACCATGTGTCTGTAGGTTTTGTTATACAAAGCATTTGTTTCACTCTCTAAACCATGTGTCAGTAGGTTTTGTTATACAAAGCATTTGTTTCACTCTCTAAACCATGTGTCAGTAGGTTTTGTTATACAACGCATTGGTGTCACCACTATCTAAACCATGTGTCAGTAGGTTTTGTTATACAAAGCATTTGTGTCACTCTCTAAACCATGTGTCAGTAGGTTTTTTTATACAACGCATTTGTGTGACCTCTCTCTAAACCATGTGTCTGTAGGTTTTGTTATACAAAGCATTGGTGTCACCACTCTCTAAACCATGTGTCAGTAGGTTTTGTTATACAAAGCATTGGTGTCACCACTCTCTAAACCATGTGTCAGTAGGTTTTGTTATACAAAGCATTTGTGTGACTCTCTAAACCATGTGTCAGTAGGTTTTGTTATACAAAGCATTGGTGTCACCACTCTCTAAACCATGTGTCAGTAGGTTTTGTTATACAAAGCATTGGTGTCACCACTCTCTAAACCATGTGTCAGTAGGTTTTGTTATACAAAGCATTGGTGTCATCACTCTCTAAACCATGTGTCTGTAGGTTTTGTTATACAAAGCATTTGTTTCACTCTCTAAACCATGTGTCAGTAGGTTTTGTTATACAACGCATTTGTGTGACTCTCTAAACCATGTGTCAGTAGGTTTTGTTATACAAAGCATTGGTGTCACCACTCTCTAAACCATGTGTCAGTAGGTTTTGTTATACAAAGCATTGGTGTCACCACTCTCTAAACCATGTGTCAGTAGGTTTTGTTATACAAAGCATTGGTGTCATCACTCTCTAAACCATGTGTCTGTAGGTTTTGTTATACAAAGCATTTGTTTCACTCTCTAAACCATGTGTCAGTAGGTTTTGTTATACAAAGCATTTGTGTCACTCTCTAAACCATGTGTCAGTAGGTTTTGTTATACAACGCATTGGTGTCACCACTCTCTAAACCATGTGTCAGTAGGTTTTGTTATACAAAGCATTTGTTTCACTCTCTAAACCATGTGTCTGTAGGTTTTGTTATACAAAGCATTGGTGTCACCACTCTCTAAACCATGTGTCAGTAGGTTTTGTTATACAAAGCATTTGTTTCACTCTCTAAACCATGTGTCAGTAGGTTTTGTTATACAAAGCATTTGTGTCACTCTCTAAACCATGTGTCTGTAGGTTTTGTTATACAAAGCATTGGTGTCACCACTCTCTAAACCATGTGTCAGTAGGTTTTGTTATACAGAGCATTGGTGTCACTATCTAAACCATGTGTCAGTAGGTTTTGTTATACAAAGCATTGGTGTCACCACTCTCTAAACCATGTGTCAGTAGGTTTTGTTATACAAAGCATTGGTGTCATCACTCTCTAAACCATGTGTCAGTAGGTTTTGTTATACAAAGCATTTGTGTCACTCTCTAAACCATGTGTCAGTAGGTTTTGTTATACAAAGCATTTGTGTCACTCTCTAAACCATGTGTCAGTAGGTTTTGTTATACAACGCATTTGTTTCACTCTCTAAACCATGTGTCAGTAGGTTTTGTTATACAAAGCATTGGTGTCACCACTCTCTAAACCATGTGTCAGTAGGTTTTGTTATACAAAGCATTTGTTTCACTCTCTAAACCATGTGTCAGTAGGTTTTGTTATACAAAGCATTTGTGTGACTCTCTAAACCATGTGTCAGTAGGTTTTGTTATACAAAGCATTTGTTTCACTCTCTAAACCATGTGTCAGTAGGTTTTGTTATACAAAGCATTGGTGTCATCACTCTCTAAACCATGTGTCAGTAGGTTTTGTTATACAAAGCATTGGTGTCATCACTCTCTAAACCATGTGTCAGTAGGTTTTGTTATACAAAGCATTTGTGTCACTCTCTAAACCATGTGTCAGTAGGTTTTGTTATACAAAGCATTGGTGTCACCACTCTCTAAACCATGTGTCAGTAGGTTTTGTTATACAAAGCATTTGTTTCACTCTCTAAACCATGTGTCAGTAGGTTTTGTTATACAAAGCATTTGTTTCACTCTATAAACCATGTGTCAGTAGGTTTTGTTATACAAAGCATTTGTTTCACTCTCTAAACCATGTGTCAGTAGGTTTTGTTATACAACGCATTTGTGTCACTCTCTAAACCATGTGTCAGTAGGTTTTGTTATACAAAGCATTGGTGTCACCACTCTCTAAACCATGTGTCAGTAGGTTTTGTTATACAAAGCATTTGTTTCACTCTCTAAACCATGTGTCAGTAGGTTTTGTTATACAACGCATTTGTGTCACTCTCTAAACCATGTGTCAGTAGGTTTTGTTATACAAAGCATTGGTGTCACCACTCTCTAAACCATGTGTCAGTAGGTTTTGTTATACAAAGCATTTGTTTCACTCTCTAAACCATGTGTCAGTAGGTTTTGTTATACAAAGCATTTGTTTCACTCTATAAACCATGTGTCAGTAGGTTTTGTTATACAAAGCATTTGTGTCACTCTCTAAACCATGTGTCAGTAGGTTTTGTTATACAAAGCATTTGTGTCACTCTCTAAACCATGTGTCTGTAGGTTTTGTTATACAAAGCATTTGTGTCACTCTATAAACCATGTGTCAGTAGGTTTTGTTATACAAAGCATTGGTGTCACCACTCTCTAAACCATGTGTCAGTAGGTTTTGTTATACAAAGCATTTGTTTCACTCTCTAAACCATGTGTCAGTAGGTTTTGTTATACAAAGCATTTGTTTCACTCTCTAAACCATGTGTCAGTAGGTTTTGTTATACAAAGCATTTGTGTCACTCTCTAAACCATGTGTCAGTAGGTTTTGTTATACAAAGCATTTGTGTCACTCTCTAAACCATGTGTCAGTAGGTTTTGTTATACAAAGCATTGGTGTCACCACTCTCTAAACCATGTGTCAGTAGGTTTTGTTATACAAAGCATTGGTGTCACCACTCTCTAAACCATGTGTCAGTAGGTTTTGTTATACAAAGCATTGGTGTCACCACTCTCTAAACCATGTGTCAGTAGGTTTTGTTATACAAAGCATTGGTGTCACCACTCTCTAAACCATGTGTCAGTAGGTTTTGTTATACAAAGCATTGGTGTCACCACTCTCTAAACCATGTGTCAGTAGGTTTTTTTATACAAAGCATTGGTGTCACCACTCTCTAAACCATGTGTCAGTAGGTTTTGTTATACAAAGCATTTGTGTCACTCTCTAAACCATGTGTCAGTAGGTTTTGTTATACAAAGCATTGGTGTCACCACTCTCTAAACCATGTGTCAGTAGGTTTTGTTATACAAAGCATTGGTGTCACCACTCTCTAAACCATGTGTCAGTAGGTTTTGTTATACAAAGCATTGGTGTCACCACTCTCTAAACCATGTGTCAGTAGGTTTTGTTATACAAAGCATTGGTGTCACCACTCTCTAAACCATGTGTCAGTAGGTTTTGTTATACAAAGCATTGGTGTCACCACTCTCTAAACCATGTGTCAGTAGGTTTTGTTATACAAAGCATTTGTTTCACTCTCTAAACCATGTGTCAGTAGGTTTTGTTATACAAAGCATTGGTGTCACCACTCTCTAAACCATGTGTCAGTAGGTTTTGTTATACAAAGCATTGGTGTCATCACTCTCTAAACCATGTGTCAGTAGGTTTTGTTATACAAAGCATTTGTTTCACTCTCTAAACCATGTGTCAGTAGGTTTTGTTATACAACGAATTTGTGTCACTCTCTAAACCATGTGTCAGTAGGTTTTGTTATACAAAGCATTGGTGTCACCACTCTCTAAACCATGTGTCAGTAGGTTTTGTTATACAAAGCATTTGTGTCACTCTCTAAACCATGTGTCAGTAGGTTTTGTTATACAAAGCATTGGTGTCACCACTCTCTAAACCATGTGTCAGTAGGTTTTGTTATACAAAGCATTGGTGTCACCACTCTCTAAACCATGTGTCAGTAGGTTTTGTTATACAAAGCATTGGTGTCACCACTCTCTAAACCATGTGTCAGTAGGTTTTGTTATACAAAGCATTTGTTTCACTCTCTAAACCATGTGTCAGTAGGTTTTGTTATACAAAGCATTGGTGTCACCACTCTCTAAACCATGTGTCAGTAGGTTTTGTTATACAAAGCATTGGTGTCATCACTCTCTAAACCATGTGTCAGTAGGTTTTGTTATACAAAGCATTTGTTTCACTCTCTAAACCATGTGTCAGTAGGTTTTGTTATACAAAGCATTTGTGTCACTCTCTAAACCATGTGTCAGTAGGTTTTGTTATACAAAGCATTTGTTTCACTCTCTAAACCATGTGTCAGTAGGTTTTGTTATACAAAGCATTTGTGTAACTCTCTAAACCATGTGTCAGTGTTATACAAAGCATTTGTGTCACTCTCTAAACCATGTGTCAGTAGGTTTTGTTATACAAAGCATTTGTGTCACTCTCTAAACCATGTGTCAGTAGGTTTTGTTATATAAAGCATTTGTGTCACTCTCTAAACCATTTGTCAGTAGGTTTTGTTATACAACGCATTTGTGTCACTCTCTAAACCATGTGTCAGTAGGTTTTGTTATACAACGCATTTGTGTCACTCTCTAAACCATGTGTCAGTAGGTTTTGTTATACAAAGCATTGGTGTCACCACTCTCTAAACCATGTGTCAGTAGGTTTTGTTATACAAAGCATTTGTGTCACTCTCTAAACCATGTGTCTGTAGGTTTTGTTATACAAAGCATTTGTGTCACTCTCTAAACCATGTGTCTGTAGGTTTTGTTATACAAAGCATTTGTGTCACTCTCTAAACCATGTGTCAGTAGGTTTTGTTATACAAAGCATTTGTGTCACTCTCTAAACCATGTGTCTGTAGGTTTTGTTATACAAAGCATTTGTGTCACTCTCTAAACCATGTGTCAGTAGGTTTTGTTATACAAAGCATTTGTGTCACTCTCTAAACCATGTGTCAGTAGGTTTTGTTATACAAAGCATTGGTGTCACCACTCTCTAAACCATGTGTCAGTAGGTTTTGTTATACAAAGCATTTGTGTCACTCTCTAAATCATGTGTCTGTAGGTTTTGTTATACAAAGCATTGGTGTCACCACTCTCTAAACCATGTGTCAGTAGGTTTTGTTATACAAAGCATTGGTGTCATCACTCTCTAAACCATGTGTCAGTAGGTTTTGTTATACAAAGCATTTGTGTGACTCTCTAAACCATGTGTCAGTAGGTTTTGTTATACAAAGCATTGGTGTCACCACTCTCTAAACCATGTGTCAGTAGGTTTTGTTATACAAAGCATTGGTGTCACCACTCTCTAAACCATGTGTCAGTAGGTTTTGTTATACAAAGCATTGGTGTCATCACTCTCTAAACCATGTGTCAGTAGGTTTTGTTATACAAAGCATTTGTGTGACTCTCTAAACCATGTGTCAGTAGGTTTTGTTATACAAAGCATTGGTGTCACCACTCTCTAAACCATGTGTCAGTAGGTTTTGTTATACAAAGCATTGGTGTGACTCTCTAAACCATGTGTCAGTAGGTTTTGTTATACAAAGCATTGGTGTCACCACTCTCTAAACCATGTGTCAGTAGGTTTTGTTATACAAAGCATTGGTGTCATCACTCTCTAAACCATGTGTCAGTAGGTTTTGTTATACAAAGCATTTGTGTGACTCTCTAAACCATGTGTCAGTATGTTTTGTTATACAAAGCATTGGTGTCACCACTCTCTAAACCATGTGTCAGTAGGTTTTGTTATACAAAGCATTGGTGTCATCACTCTCTAAACCATGTGTCAGTAGGTTTTGTTATACAAAGCATTTGTGTGACTCTCTAAACCATGTGTCAGTAGGTTTTGTTATACAAAGCATTGGTGTCACCACTCTCTAAACCATGTGTCAGTAGGTTTTGTTATACAAAGCATTTGTGTCACTCTATAAACCATGTGTCAGTAGGTTTTGTTATACAAAGCATTGGTGTCACCACTCTCTAAACCATGTGTCAGTAGGTTTTGTTATACAAAGCATTGGTGTCACCACTCTCTAAACCATGTGTCAGTAGGTTTTGTTATACAAAGCATTGGTGTCACCACTCTCTAAACCATGTGTCAGTAGGTTTTGTTATACAAAGCATTGGTGTCATCACTCTCTAAACCATGTGTCAGTAGGTTTTGTTATACAAAGCATTGGTGTCACCACTCTCTAAACCATGTGTCAGTAGGTTTTGTTATACAAAGCATTGGTGTCACCACTCTCTAAACCATGTGTCAGTAGGTTTTGTTATACAACGCATTTGTGTGACCTCTCTCTAAACCATGTGTCAGTAGGTTTTGTTATACAAAGCATTTGTGTCACCACTCTCTAAACCATGTGTCAGTAGGTTTTGTTATACAAAGCATTTGTGTGACTCTCTAAACCATGTGTCAGTAGGTTTTGTTATACAAAGCATTTGTGTCACCACTCTCTAAACCATGTGTCAGTAGGTTTTGTTATACAAAGCATTGGTGTCATCACTCTCTAAACCATGTGTCAGTAGGTTTTGTTATACAAAGCATTTGTGTGACTCTCTAAACCATGTGTCAGTAGGTTTTGTTATACAAAGCATTTGTGTCACTCTCTAAACCATGTGTCAGTAGGTTTTGTTATACAACGCATTTGTTTCACTCTCTAAACCATGTGTCAGTAGGTTTTGTTATACAAAGCATTGGTGTCATCACTCTCTAAACCATGGGTCAGTAGGTTTTGTTATACAACGCATTTGTGTCACTCTCTAAACCATGTGTCAGTAGGTTTTGTTATACAACGCATTTGTTTCACTCTCTAAACCATGTGTCAGTAGGTTTTGTTATACAAAGCATTGGTGTCATCACTCTCTAAACCATGTGTCAGTAGGTTTTGTTATACAAAGCATTTGTTTCACTCTCTAAACCATGTGTCAGTAGGTTTTGTTATACAAAGCATTTGTGTAACTCTCTAAACCATGTGTCAGTGTTATACAAAGCATTTGTGTCACTCTCTAAACCATGTGTCAGTAGGTTTTGTTATACAAAGCATTTGTGTCACTCTCTAAACCATGTGTCAGTAGGTTTTGTTATATAAAGCATTTGTGTCACTCTCTAAACCATTTGTCAGTAGGTTTTGTTATACAACGCATTTGTGTCACTCTCTAAACCATGTGTCAGTAGGTTTTGTTATACAAAGCATTTGTGTCACTCTCTAAACCATGTGACAGTAGGTTTTGTTATACAAAGCATTTGTGTGACTCAAGAAAGCCATGGGCTGTCCACCATGCTTATTCGCTCCATGAGGGCGCCAAAGCACTAGATTATGCATTGGCTGGTCCTCACGGCGAAAGCAATGTCCTGCAAAGCGGAGGCGGTTCCGTTCAAATGTCAAGTTAGGGGAGATTAATGGAACGCGTCCAATGTTGTATAGAGTCTGATTGGAGATGTGTTCATTGTACTTGACACAATGAACCCGGTGCAGCATTCTTGTGAATGTGCCATCCAGAGATTTGGTGTCCTCAGCAGTTAGAGCCCAGCATGGACTCCCATAGAGTACTGGTACTACTGCTGCAAAAAATAATCGAACCTTAATTAAGGTTCCGTTTTATTGAAATCCAAATGGACAGACTATTTAACGCTGCCCATGCCTTCCCCTCATGTATCCAAAGGTCTTTCTGATCCATGATCCCAAGTAGCTGAAGTCATCCACGTGTTCAAGAAAGCCACTCTTAGAGCTTATGCCATTACGATCGTACATTTTTTGAGGGCTGTCTAGGTTGACTGTCATGATTTTGGACTTCTTGGAATTTACAAAAAGACCAACACTAGAAGCTACCTGCTCAAATGAGCAGAGGAGCCTTTGTTTAAATTCTTATCAGACTGAGACCTATGACTTGATAAACGCTATTGGCTGAGATACTGAATATGATAAAGCATTCGTTAACGCTCATCCCGAACTAAAAGAGGTGAAGTGAAGGGCCGTATGAATATCGAGCGAGAGAAAGAGCGGTCGAGAATATGGTACGACCTCGAAAGTTCATGTCGAATCGCGGCCCGTTAGCGACTGAATCCCAAACGACCAAAGCGGTACCGGTACAGGCTGCTGTATTGAAACGCGCCCTGAACATTGCGCGTACCGACGCCATAAGATCGTATCATAAGATGGTGGGATATGTAAAAGATATGATATGATAAAGATAATGGGGTGAATGAGCTCCAAACATTCAGGAATTTTAAAGACCTCACGGGGGACACCACCTCTACTCCGCTGGCACGATTGGTCTTGATTCTCTTTGCTGCAGTATTGATTTCAGCACAAGAGATGTCACCAATGGGGATATCTGTAAGCACAGACTCCGATACCAGGGGCGGTTTCATGGGGGGTGGCACCTCCCCCCCCCCCCCCCCCCCCACACACACACACAATATTTGATCGCACCAGTTGGTGCACCCATTAATGAAATAGGAAATTTCCAGAAAATGTATAGAAAATTTCCTGAAATTTCGAAACATTTACATTCACATCTCTACTAAAATATTTACATCTGCATTCAGGTTTATTTGAAAGGTATTTGCAATAAATAGATTAAAAGTTAGGGTAATGAAAACGAGAGAAAATGTGTCTTTCAGTATAGTATAGTCTGTGAGAAGTGTTCGGCGCCGTATGTGCAAACACCATACAGTAGAGTTCAGGCCCAGTCCCCCCACCACTGACCCGGTCCCAGGCCACCCACCATTCTAAATCCGGCCCTTGACATGTAGATGATATACTGTGTTTATACATATTTAACAATTTATAAATATATTAATATACTATAAATATCAGTTTGTATGTCATTTACATTATTTAATATAATGTAAGTTTTATAAACTTACAGTTTCATTAAATCCAAATCTTCATTTCAACTTGAGAAGCCGGATTGTTTCCAGTAAATGATTTCCAACGCGGTCCTTCATCATCCCCCGCACCATAATTTAGATTCAAGCTGTCCTTGGTGGAAAACGGATGACCGTTGTGAACGGAAGTCAATGAGTCACCAGCAGTACCATGGTAACCGGATACATGTAGTGTGTAATTAGTTGCATCGGACCCGAGGTAGAAGTT